>JAFBJT010087698.1:76064-101298 GCA_016785325.1 Chascanopsetta lugubris
TGCACCTTTAAACCTACACTCTGAACCTTTTTTTAGCAAAGTCACACCAACCAATCACATCAGCTCTGGATGGAATGATTCATTCACTCAAAATGACAGGAGCTGCTGTAATAAAGAGACAACTGAAGGCTTTTCATGTTTGGAGTGTATGTCCTAATATATGTGTGGCAGCAGGTCTCAGTGTCCTGTCTGTCTCTGCGTCCTGTGTGTCTCTGCATCCTGTGTGTCTCTGCGTCCTGTGTGTCTCTGCGTCCTGTGTGTCTCTGCGTCCTGAATGTCTCTGCGTCCTGTGTGTCTCTGCGTCCTGTGTGTCTCTGCGTCCTGTGTGTCTCTGCGTCCTGTGTGTCTCTGCGTCCTGTCTGTCTCTGCGTCCTGTGTGTCTCAGTGTCCTGTGTGTCTCTGCGTCCTGTGTGTCTCTGCGTCCTGTCTGTCTCTGCGTCCTGTGTGTCTCTGCGTCCTGTCTGTCTCTGCGTCCTGTCTGTCTCTGTGTCCTGACTGTCTCTGCGTCCTGTGTGTCTCTGCGTCCTGTCTATCTCTGCGTCCTGTCTCTCTCTGCGTCCTGTCTGTCTCTGCATCCTGTGTGTCTCTGCGTCCTGTGTGTCTCTGTGTCCTGTCTGTCTCTGCGTCCTGTCTCTCTGCGTCCGGTCTGTCTCTGTGTCCTGTCTGTCTCTGCGTCACAGTTGGCATTGAACCATATCTTTAACCTTGTGCTGAACATGTGGGCACAGACTCACTGTACGACATCCCATAAACAGAAGAGAACTTTCCCCGTTGTGTCATTGATCTTCATCTGATATCATGTCTGTGTCGGCCTCGTGCGTGTGTGTGTGTGTGTGCGTGTGTGTGTGTGCGTGTGTGTGTGTGTGTGTTTGTGGTCAGAGTACGGCCTGACGTCACCCGTCGGTGCTTCAGCAAATGACGGGACGGGACGGGGGGTGTGTGGAGGGTGTGTGTGTGGGGTATGTATGGAGGGTGTGTGTGTGTGTGTGGGGGGGGGTTGGTTGGGGGCGTTCCATTCAAAAGAAACATGTAAAGTCTGTCTACACTTTATATTTTTGTAGATAATATATATTTATTTTTATTCATTGTTGAATAAAGTTTAAATTATTGTACCACTCTGAACGCAGCATGTCGGTGTGTTTTCCTTCCTGGGTGTAAACGATCAGTCAGACAGACGCCTGCAGATGTGCAGCAGCTTTATTTTCTTTATTATTTGTATCCAAATGTGGTGGGAATGAAAACTGTACAGGCAGAAGTGCAGTGCACGTGTTAAAGGTCACTGGGGTCAAAGTGTAGCTCAACACAATACTGGATCCGGTTCAAGCCTTTTTGAAAATCCTCTTTGCCTCCACACCTTCGTAGCTGTAGCTCTGCAAAGGAAGATGACGTCACATGTTGTTGTTGTTGTTGTTTACAATGTAAACGTTGCATTTAGCCCAAATGAGGTATTTCATCAATGCATTTAAAGGTGTGCTGTGGAATCTTGTGAGATGGAAAATCAAACAACACTGATGTATGTACCCTTTATTTGTGACCTCAGCATATTTGTAAGGACTTTAAAGGTTAGTATGCAGGGTTCTGCGAACAAATAGTGTCATCAGAAGTAACCCTTTAATGAGCCACACATAATCCTGCCTTTACCTGGACTTTATTTCTGTTTCAGTTATATAGAAAATCACCATGTGATTTTTTTGGACATACATGTAATATAAGGTTCATGTGTTTTCCATGAGGTGGAATTTGTGTGAGTGAATAAAACAGTTTGAAAGTAATTGATTTAAAGAAATAAACAAACTTCAGTTAAAACGTATATGTGTCTAAAATAGATATGAATTTAATCTAAATGTTACTTTATTCAATCAAATCACATTCAGTATATTCTAATATTCTAGAATAGAATAGTATAGAACTAAATTACATGGACATTTTTTATGAAAAGAATAAAGTCCCGGATCATTTTTTACAGTGTATATACGTGGCATGTGTGTGATGCTTCTCTCCGCCTGTATTTTATCTGCTGCAGTGTTTTAGGGTTAATATGAGACTATGGGAATAATAGGAGGAGATGAACCCTGCACACTGTACCTTTAATACAAAGTGAACTATTTTTTTTTTTGCCAGACTGTGAATCCAGCTCACCTGTGTGAGTTCGTCTCCCTGCAGCGTCCTGACCGTCATCAGCTGCTTCCCGTTGTCCTTCCTGGTGAAAACTCCGTTCAGCGTCTCTCCCTCCAGGTCCCACGTGCCCTGCAGGGTCACACAGGAAGCTGAGTGAGGAGGGGGCGGGGCTAAGCTGAGGTCAGCGTGTCACACGGGCTGATGTGTGGAAAGTTAACTCGGCAAACCCATAAACTCTCACTGGTCAGAAGTCAAACTGAAGAGACAGAGAGCGGACGGTCGCATTTAAAGGTGCAGTGTGTAAGATTTCGTTGAAATTTTTTTCTTTTTTTTAATGAGCCGAAAGGAGTTAAATAACAACTGGAGTCAACCGTTGCCTTTCATGCCTGTTTGGACAGGAAGTGTGACTCACCTGCACCAATAGAAAGCACCAAACCCTACACGCTGCACCTTTAATCTGCACAGAAACAACAGCAGGATGAGGAATGATCAGTCACCGATAGTTCGGTCCCGTCGGCGAGGCTGTACTCGAAGGTGACCCCCAGGGTGAAGTCCACCTCCAGGGTGCGGAAGTTGCTGCTCTCCTTCACGTGGAACTTGTTGCCGTCCTGCTTCAGGGTGATGCAGAGGTTGTCGTGAGCCGCCAGCTTCCTCTTCACGAAGTTGACCCCTGTCAGTGGAACAATCGGATGAGTGTGTGTGTGTGACCTGGGTTCAGAGACTGGTCATTTTATTTGTACATTTGGACGAGATGAGTCGGGGGAAAAACAGCCGTCAAGTGCCCCTCGGTGTTGGGATCTCAATTTTTGTCTTAAAGTGCAAAACGTTTTCATAACTAATACCAGATTTTTTTTTAAGTTGTCATTAGATTTAATCTATTTTTCATAAGATTTTTTGTTTCTTTTTAGTTTTATTTTTTTTTTATATCTGTATCTCTATTTTTCATTTCCGTTTTTATTCTTATTTGTATTTCTATTTTTTCTCTATTTAAAACATCTTTTCATGCCACATTTTTCCCCATGAGAATAAGTACAATTTTACAAATTCTTTTCAATTCAATTCTATTTCATCACACGGTAGCCTAGAATGGACAAATGAAACATCCGTTGACTTTGAATGATAAGTTCTCCGTGGGCTCTCCTGCACGATTATCAGCTCATGGGATAAAACATGCAACTCATCTCACGCACTGCACCTTTACATTTTGAATGCATGCATTTTGAACACGCTTGGCTGCAGAAGCGCAGCTCTGATTCAAACAGTGATTCATCAGATGCCTTATCACCAGGGGACTGATACAAACACAGGTGGCAGTTGTAAATACACTTCACACTACGTATACTGCCACTTCCACTCGTACTCACCCATCTTATCCATGAAGGCGTCATAGTTCTCACTGCGATCAATTTTCCAGGTGCCGTCGAAGGTCATGGTGTCGGTGAGAGAGAGAGAGAGAGAGAGAGAGTGAGAGTGAGAGTGAGAGTGAGAGCTGGACGACTCTGCAGGAAGGAGTGTCTCACCCTCACACGCTCACCTCTTATAGACCGCACACCCTCTTATCTCGCCATGGATCTGAACGCTGATGTGGCTGTTTAACGCTCCAATAACTCTCCCTCTTCTTCTCCTTCTTCTTCTTCTTCTTCTTCTCTCTCTCTCTCTTGTTTTCGGGAGGTGAAATATCCAACACCAGCGGCAGCAGACAGGGCAACGCTGCGCCCGAGGCCTGTGGATACTGGTTACGGAGCAGAGCTGGCCGACATCCTGTTCTACCTGTATGAGTGTTTGAACAGAGGGAGGCGGGGCTTTGACTCTCGTCACCACAACAGTTTCTACTGGTGGAGAAAACTCCCAGGAAACCATGTGCGCGAGGAGGTTTGACATTTTGCCTCCAACAGTAAATACACTCGTGCAAAGTGAATCAAACATTTGCACTATTCTTTAAACTCGTGTGCCTTTCGCTGCTGCTGTTACTCAGCCAAGTGGGGAAAGTGTCTGATAGAGTGTTTGCGGGACGACCTTTGACCTCAGTCTGGACTTTGACCTTTTTTCGGTATCTGAGGTTAATAATCAACAAATGCTATTATTTACCATTATCTCGAGTCACCACATTTGCACTTTTATTGTCTCCCCAGATAAACCAAAAAAAAATAAAAAAATAAAAAGGCTGATGTGAGTGAGAAAATGTCTTTTGTTGTGATGTCACTCTTAAAGGTCCAGTGTGTAAGATTTTCGACTGAAAGGAGAACGGATGGCGACCAGATACATGGTGACATGCGCTCGGCTGCAACATGCAACCTGACCACTAGATGGCACTAAATCCTGCACACTATTCCCTAAACTTTTCTGAAGTGAACAGTTGGGTTGAGAAATGACATGAATTGATTTTTACACAGCTGGGCACCAGTTATAGAAACACTGCTGTGTCCGTAGTTATGTAGAATGTACTGATCCTTTAATTCAATTCATACCTGAACTGTAAAACTGTTACCGGCACACTGCACCTTTAAGAGGAAATTGGCTTTAACGAAAACATTTCATTGACGAGATTATCAAATAATGTAATTTCAAAACTAATGTGGAGCAATACAAATAAATACACGCATCCCAAAAAATACCTTAATGCATCTTTACCTTTATATAATTGATAGAAACACATTCACACAGAATCTGCACAGAGTTTGCACATTAACAAAACAACGAGTGAATTTCCTCCTCACTCAGCTCCTCTTCATCTTTACCACCTCTGCCTGACCTCCTCCTCCTCCTCCTCCTCCTCCGTGGAGCTTCCTCTTATCACACCACACTTATGATACTCCACCACGATATGAGAGGAGAGCATGATACACAAAGCTAATCTTTAACACGGTTATCTCACATGGGGTTTGATCCCAGTTGTGATTCTGGCTGGAACACAACAGGTGATGGTGTAGGAGGAGGAGCTGCAGGGAGTGTTGATGTTGATGCTGTGCACACAGATGTGGAGCTCTGTGGACCCCACACTGCTCAACTACACAGCTGGATGGTTGGATGAAGTTAGGTTGATAATAAAAGAAGTGAGTTCAATGTTAGATGAAGTGAGATGAAGTTGGTCAAATGTTGGATGAAGTTGGATGAAGTGAGTTTAGCATTTGATGAAGTTAATTGGATGATAGATGAAGTGAGTTTAACGTTGCATGAAGTTTGTTAGATGTTAGATGAAGTTAGATGAAGTGAGTTTCATGTTGAATGAGGTCAGATAAAGTTAGGAGAAGTTGGTTAAACGTTAGATGAAGTTAGATGAAATTAGTTAAATGTGAGATGAATTTGGATGAAGTTAGATGAAGTTGGTCAGATGTTTGATAGAGTAAAATGAAGTTTATTAAATGTTGGATGAAGTTATATGAAGTCAGTTAATGTTGGATGAAGTAAAATGAAGTTAGTTAGATGTTGGATGAAGTAAAGTGAAGTTAGTTAGATGTTGGATGAAGTTAGATGTTAGATAAAGTCAGTTAGAGATGATGTTTGATGAAGTTAGATGTTTTAATTAAGAGGTGTATCATACAACTTTCCCCGATTAAATGAAAAGTAGGACCCCCACGACGTTTCCACTGGTATCAAGTAATTCAGATTAGGAGAGGGGATAACTGGATTTACCTGAACGCACCCTGAAAATGATGTTTAGTGGGCGGGGCCAAGTCACGTGACCGGTTTGAACCATGGTTTGAACAGTTTGAACGGAAGGAACCGCCAGGTGTGACGAGGGACAATGTTTGACAGCGTCGTCCATGAGAAACTATATTTATTAACTTTCATTTAACGTGAAAAACATTTATATTTGTCTTTAACCTCCTGAAGTGATGAATGTGACGTCACACATGGACGGATGCACAAAAAAGGTAAACGCTCTTTAGGCCCCAATGGAACCAGTCTGTTTACCAAGATAGTAAAACAGTGTGAATTAGCCTGTAAGATATATTTCTTATGTTTTGTTTTCCGTCTGTTTTTTCTAAATTAATCTAAATATATTCTAAAGAATTTACCACATGTTTTCTGTTTCCTCATTTAATTTTAGATGGAAGCTACGAGCTACTAGCTACTAGCTACTACTACTGCTACTACTACTAGCTACTACTGCTACTAGCTACTACTGCTACGAGCTGCTACTACTACTACTACTACTACTGATACAACGTGTCTCTGGAGGTAAGTTCTCTATGAGTGTGTCTTGGGGTCGTTGTTTTTGCTGTAGAATGAAATCTAGGTCAGATCCATGTTCATGTTCTGGTGGTAATGGATCCAAGAAGTGTTTCTCATGCAGCTCATTGTAGCTCCAGTGTCCAGACTGTGTCTGTGTGTGTGTGTGTGTGTGTGTGTGTGATCTGAGATAAGATGTTGACTATAGGATCTGATGAGGCTCATAAACAGGAGAGAACTCCCGTCTTTGACCTTTTGTTTCACAGACCTGAAAAGAGAACCTCATCCCGATTAGATAAATGTGAAGCGCAGACGATGAGGCCGGGCGATAGCGTCGGTGCCGCTCAGAGAGCAACTCTCTTTGGAATCATTAAGCCCTAAACCGTAGAAGTGATTTAGAATGCGCTCAGATAAAAGCTACAGCAGTATTAAAGGTGCAGTGTGTAGGGTTTGGCCGGAGTCATTTGTCCTTACAGAAATGGGCTCACATGCTGCTCACATGACCCTGGAATAAGGTTTCTATGTTTACATTGGGAGCAGGTGGTCACCATGGTGACCACCATGTTTGTACAGTGTGGATTCTTCTTTTTACATATTAGGGCTATTTTGCATGCTCAGGGTGAGAACCTCTGTATTCAGCTGCAACCTGCAACTTCACCACTAGATGTCTTTACTTCCCATCTTTAAACAAAAATAGTAACAGCAGTCAGTCCATACACCATCCACTTATCATTATATTGATAAAAAACTCAAGATATGGATCATTATATATTCCTTTCCACCATGACTGGTATGTTGGTGCTTCATGGTGGAAGTACTCTGACTGGCCACTAGAGGGAGTACTTTACATAGTAATCACTCCAAACATTAGGAATGCCCTACACATGTAGTACCTCATCAGCAATTTGTAGTGGAGGAAGTACACAAACATGTTACTATAGTAGATAAACAAATTAAAAGTACAAGAGTATAATCCTACTTATGTAAACATAAGCACTTAACTAAGTTTAGTATGGCTGTATCTCAGTAGTACTTTGTACAATGTAGTAAATTAGAGGGCATATACTATATTTGATATATGAGTGAAAATTGCCTGAAGATAAATCTTAGATGAATAGATTGATAATGAATTGCTTTTATCTACAGTAGCAGTATAAATGCACTTGTTTAAATATGCCTTGCGCTGTAATGGAGGTCATAACCCTGCACCACTTGTAAAGTATGTTTCCTGTTTGAGCTGAGATTCCCTCGCCGACCACAGACGTCGTTGTGTACAAAGTAACACAAACAGTAAACAACACTTTATTCAGACTTTAGATCTTTATTGGTTCGGCTCCCCACAGAGACACTGTTCAAACAATCATGTCTCACACACACACACACACACCAATGCACTTGTACAGTACATGAGGCACCAGTTAGTTTCTGCTGCGTCTCGGGGACGGACGTGAGGTGAGGTGAAATAATCATGACTTTAAAAGAGGTGGTGGGAGAAGTACGGCTCGTGAAAATAATAGAACACCTAAAGCACAACGTTTTACTCCTACGCTAGTTTCATTCATAGTACAAATGCACTATGTTTATTTCCCTAAAGGTGATCATTACATCATCATAACTGAGGAATAAATAAAAAGTAACACGATGCTAACTATAAATAAGTGGAACCTTTTTTAAATATTATTTCATAAAATCACAGAAAAGTGAGCGTGCACTAAGCAGAAAGGTGAAATAAATATGTTGAATAAAGCGCTGAACACTGCAGACGGTTTACGAGACGATGTTTTAGGTTCAGTGATCGATGACACGGGTTTACTAAAGGCTCAATGCAGCTTTGTTTGTGACTTTCAAAATGTTTTAATATGTAAGACGACTGTGTATTTCAACATATGAATACCATTATTTGATTTATATAAATACATTTAATATTTCATTCTTTTAAATGATTCTGATGTCTGTGAAATATATTCAGTGTAAAGTCTTAAATATAATCTTGATATCTGAAATAGACATCTATGGCAATCTATGGCACTAGCTCTGTGAATTATGTTTGACTTCATTTTAATACATTTTCTATTTTAAAACTATTTGTGATGTTAATAATATTATCCAAGTGACTCTGTTAACTGATTGTTTTAGTTTTTCTTAAAGTGAAAATTACAAATACAATATTTTATTTCATCGTTTTTTTAAAGTGACATGAACCATTTTGGCAGAACCGAGTGAATCCTCAATAGTTTTGGCAAACTTCAGAACGACTGTGTATAAAATTAGAAATAAAAAACATAAAATGGACGGAGAATTGTGTACCTATCAAAACCTTTTAGAAAACCACAGCGCAGGGTGTGTTGTTTGATTGACCCTTACTGACCGTGGAACTAATGTGGTGTTTTTGCCAAAAGAACAAACTAGAAAAGGAACGTCGGGGACAAAACAAATGGAAAGAATGATGAAACGGGTTCATATACCAAATCGAATTGTGTTTCATACACTAAAAATTATCTGTGGATAAACAACAGCTGGTCTGATCTGCTGCCTCGAGGCTTCCCCCTAACTCAGGAGACAGCGCTACAGATTGAAGCTAAGACTGTGGTGGACTCAGTCGCTTGAGGTCCTGGACAGAAACCAAACCTTCATGGGCTCCTTCTTTCCCTTCATGGTGATGGGTCCTCGATACTCCAGATGAAACTGGGCGTCTGCGTTCTCGGCCGCCTGCAAACACCTGGAACACGCACACCATCGCAAATCAGGGCGGCGACTCATGTCATGGATATGACATTCATTCAACAAGGAACATTCAATATTCAATAACTGCGTCCGCGTATACACACAACAGTGGAGGTTGAAATTCTTTCCAACTGTTTATACATATATACGTATTCTTTTTTTGGGGGGGGGGCGTCAGTTGTGACTCACATGATGAAGACCCCTCACTTCACCTTTACCTCACAAGTAATGAGGCCTTCAGTTATCGTTACGAGTCATAATGTGTTTACAATGTCCTCTCTGAGCCAAGATGGCGGACTGTGTCGAGAGGATGTAAATATAAAGGGCTCGTCCCAAGGCAATGAAAATAATTCACACATTAATGTGTTGTTTCGCTCAAAGACGCCGATGTTGGGGAGGAAATAGTCCCTCGAACACAGATGTGGGGGTAAAGGAGGAAATAGTAAAAGGCTCTGGCCTGAGAAAATGAAGTAACATACCTGTAAGTGTATTCGGAGACGTTGATTTTCCCCTTTTCACCGGTGGTTTCGGTTCGACTGGTGAGGTTGACCGTGTTCCCGAAAAGGCAGTATCTGGGCATCCTCTGTCCGATCACCCCTGTCACCACCTCTCCGGTGTGGATGCCGATCGTTATCTGAAATGACAGCAGTGGGGGAAAAGAGGGAAAGTTTACAACAGGAAATCAATGGTTATTGGCTTGTTTGTGTGGTCTGAATTTCAACGAAGCAGAGAATTGTGCTCAGGACGGTTCACACACAGACATGAAATGAATTACTGATGATGCACTTTGTGTAACATGTACTCCTCAGGGACATTTGTCGTGATTCATGCTGTTTACGCTTGGTTCTATCAATGTACTTAGGTATTTCATTTATAATTTGGAGCAACAACTGATGTTTGTTGTTTACAGTTCTCTGCTGTGACACAGCACATTTAACCACAGAGGAACTAATAAAGGGAATCTTATATTAAAAACCAATTTAGAAATATGGGATGAATTCATTCTTGAAAGCTGCTCTTTGAAGTTCCAGTGTTTAAGACCTAATGTGGGATAAATTCCATTTCAACAGGCAGAAGTCAAAATATAACAATAGTGAGTTGTAATGGCTCTGACTGCCTGAACGTATTCATTGTAGTTTCCATTCCCCTAGAATGAGCCCTTTAAATTGACATAAGGAGCAGATCCTCTCTACGGAGGCGGCCATGTTGCACCACCATGTTTTTACATTAGTGCAGTAAGAACAAACAGAATACCTTTTTGAAGTTGATAAGGAAGTCGAATGATACCTGGAAGGCTATGGTCTATTCAGCAACTGCATGTCACTAAACCCTACACACTGTGCCTTTAAACCGATTTTCTCATTTCAACACCACATGAATGAAATATGCCCCGAGTAGATTTGAGAAAAATGATCCTCACATATAAATTAACCTGTAGAACTTGTTCAAATTAGACGATTCATGCTCCACAGATCCAGCATTGAATGTTTCTCTTTGTATCTCGGCAACAAAATCTCAAAGCTATCGTCAAAGAAGGCACAACATTTTGGTGGGTGGAAATAAGGTTAGACAAAGGCAGGAATGCCTCCAAGAACAAAATGAAATCTTTTTTTTTCTTTTCTGGATTTTGGAGGATTGGTAGAAAATGATCAGCTCCAAAAGAGGCCTCAGGTAATCCACAGAATAATATTTATACTTGAAGCTGAAGGCACTTCAGCACTTATTGTCTTCAGACCGTGAAGACGCCGTAAGTGTCTGCGACAAATGAGGTTCTATTTTTAGCGCGGGGATCGTGAGATGATTTGAGTCTGTTTTTGCTTCCACACTGGACTCCTCTTCAGCCGGTGCCATGTCCAAAAATAAACAGCCTTTTGTTAAGCAGACGCGATTTTCCAGAGTTGGGTCTCAACAGCCATCGATACAATAACAATGTCCAACGGTCAGTCAAACAAAATGTCTCCTGTTTTCTCTCCAACTTTTCCCTGCATTATTACTTCACTGTGGAAACACGTCGAGATGCACAGATGCACTCATTCTGAAATCAGTCGGGACAAAGAGAAATGGCTCGAGATGAACCTGTATTTTCTCATCTCACACTCGCCACTTTCGTTAGGGGAAGCTTCAGTGATGATCTTTGATCCGATGCTGTAAAACAGTAACATCACATAGAAACTGAGGACGTGAGGGAAGAAGTTGGGAGAAGATCAAGAGGAGATACTGTTCATTTGTTTACTTGTACACGGCCCACACTTTAAACTCTGCTAATGTAAATAAGTGAGGCTGCATTTACATCAACCTGTGATTTAATGCTGAGATGGCTCAAAACCAAATTTAACCACACTGTTGTTGTGTTTTTAGAATGAATTGATCAAACTTTGACTGCAGCAAAATGTCCTTCATGACTTAATCCTGTTTGTTTGGTTACATCTTGTTTTATTGTTCTGGGCTTTTATGAATACTTACATTGTATATGTGTTAAAGTTGTATTACTTTGATCTTCTCCATTTCTTTGAGCCCATGACAACGGCATGTGATGTTTTTTTCATTTGCTTTTATTTGCACAATTATCTAGATTCATTTTCATTTTATTATTATTTTCTTTTGTAATTAATCTTAAAAAATGACAATAATTATTATTGTCATCTGACCTGAGTTTCAGGGTCTCGCTCTTTTTTATAGTGAGTCCAGCCAAGTATAAATGACTGAAAATAACTACATATTGCACTTTGAGATTTGTAGTGAAAAGTTAATTATAAATCCAATCTCTTATCACTGGGACACACAACTGAATCAGTGTGTCTCTTGTTTTCTGTGTGGACACGGTGAAACATTTTATCAAGATAAATGAATGCTCCTATCGGTCACTTTTGGATGATTGTGTGAAAAAAAGACAGTGACCCATTTTTATTCCTTAACTTTCAACCCAACATGTGTTTTGTTGTTTTATTGTTGTAACATTACTATCTCTTATCTTTTATTGTTATTATATTGTTTAAAAAATATATTTTATGTCTTATGTTCTACTTCTGTTTATGTCAGCACTTTGTTCAGCTGTGGCTGTTTAAAAGCGCTTTATACATAAAACTGATATATGATATATCTAGAGTGTCATACCAAAATATCCAATTCTTTATTTGTTATATTGATATTGATGAAAACCACATGAGGATAATTATTGATACGGTTTGATCACACCGCCTTGAGACTAATACTTCACCTGTACTGGCACTTCATCCACTTTAACTTGTCCGGCGATCTCCATCATGTCAAGAGCCAGGTGGCAGATGGACTTGGCGTGGTGCGTGCACGGCTCCGGGAGGCCACTCACTGTCATGTACTTGTCACCCACCGTTTCCACCTGTGGGAGCGAAAACACCACACCACATCTCCTTTTACATTTGCTGTATTAATGGCCGCCTCTGTTTAAAAAAATAAATGAATAAAATCATCCGTTCCCGCCGTAGTTTCCCTGAATGTACCCACGCTGCTAAAAATTAAATGGAAACACCGTCGGATAAACACTTAAACACTTCCATCAGCTCTGCGACATCCACGGCCTCTATTAGCTCGGCTCCAAACCACGAGGACCACCAGGCCGTCCGGCGCTCAGAGTAAATATTACTTCTTTTGGTGACCCACTGCCTGAGGTTGATCCCTTGGAAGTGGCTAGAGTCTGTTTGACTTCTTAAAGTGCATTCTTGTCTGAAAGCCTGGAGAGTAAATCTGCTGCACGGGGGCCTATAAAAACTCGGCAGTGGCTCTGTAAAACTACACCCTGTTTACAAGTTGGTGCTGCGCTTCTTATGGTGAAAAACTCAAGTCGGTTCGTATAAATCCTCTCTTTCTGGGTCTGCATGTGCAGAATTGCGTAACATCAGTCATGTTCAGGAGGCTCCGTGGTTTACAGCCGGGGAAGCAGCGCTGAACATTTCCTTTCGAGTGCTTGAGCTCATATTCTAACAGATGTCCAGGTGTTTTTTTGTTAGTTATTTTGGAAAACAAACGACTCAAAGACTACACGACATATTTCCCCAGATGTGTTAGCCAAAAGGTGGCGCATGACTCAGTACCATCATGCAGGACATTGGCTTTCTTTAAAGGCACAACTGGCAAGAAATGTAATGTCAATGAATGAATACGCTGTTATAAATACGAACAAAATGAGACCCTGATTTCCTCAGCTGCCTCTATCAGCCTGTTGTCAGCTGTTTGATGAAGCGATGGCGGTGATATGCTTTCAGAGGGAGATAACACGTGTGATGTGTATGATGATTGTCATACAGGACTCTCCTAAGTCTATGAGTGTCTGTGTCTTTTTGCAAACCCGTCAAAGTTCATCTCGTCGTAGCTGAAATTGACTTTGCAATCCGGGAACTAGAGTAATGGTTCGTAGGCAACAAAATAACCAATGGGCACTTGTCATGGCGCGATGGGCTGTTTTCAACTTTTTTTTTACTCAAGTAAAATTCATGGATCTTGATTTTAAAAATAGTGTTTCGGGGCTTGATATGAGTTTGTACAATCTGATGCAAACCTGGAAGTGAATTTGTATGTGGTGTTGTTGGGCCGACTCTTGGGCCGTGTACTTCTGTTAGTTGGACAATTTAAGCATATACTCCGGTTAAACTTGGAGGAAAGACAATGTCAGGATCACAGGAGGACCCACAAATTGTGGCGTCTATCTGGATTTTTTGTTTGTTTCTTTAAATCAATTTCCCAGAGCATAAGTCATGGAACTCGATGACAGCAGACATGTTTTGGAAACTGATAATCATGGGTCTGACTGAGTCAGGGACTGTCTAGACCGAGAGGCTGTTCTAGTTACCACTTTCCCATCTGAACCAAACCCTTTTCAGAGAGAGGCTGAACATCGAACATGCGATGGCGTGGTTCCCACCTTGTACACGTAAGGGTTCTTGCGAGAGTCCGTCAAGATGTCGAAGCGCGTGTAAACATCATTGAGGAGGTTGACGATCTTGATGGCTCCCTCAGCCGAGGCGTGCTTGCTGCAGAAGGCGTTGAAGCCGACGATGCCGCTGAAGAGGATGGTCACGTTGTCGTAGCGCTTCGCCGGAACGGGCCGCTTGTGCCGCAGTTCATTGGCGACAGATGGCGGCAGAACGGAATAGAGCAATCTGAGAGAAGGGAGCGGAAATGAACAGCGTGAGCTCCGGCCGACTCCGGCAGCGGCTGAGTTAATGGGCTGGGGGCTGCCAGACCGAAGTCCAGCCGTCGGATTGGCATTTCATACGCTCACCCACCACCTTTTTGGTCATTTTGTAATGCAAGCTGCTCTCCCTCGGATGGGAGGGTGGTGTTTCTATGGTAACTGGTTTGATCCTGGCTGCCTGGGAAAAGCAAAATACCTTCCATGATGCATCATAATTTGAGGACCCATGATAAGGACAGACTAGTCGCTACACGGAACTCCGTACATGTGTGTGTGTATACCAAGCAGAATTGATGTCATCTTTAATCAGTGACTTCAAATAAGCATAAAGACAATGATTCCTCTGAGATAAAATGGCAAACATCGGGATACATACGTGCTTCAATGATCAGGAGACATAGTGTTGTGAAGCTCGACCGAGCGGCAACACTTCTCTTCTATTTTTTTCCGAGCGCAGCCTTGAATTCCAATCAATGTTGGGAGCCCCAGGCACAGGCAGACCAGGGGTGAGAATAATAATGTGGGGATCCATCAGGACAGTGGAAGTCTGGAGAAGACTGGCTTTACTAAAGAGCACGGTCCACCTCCACGCTGCGCTCCAGCTGTCACCCACTGCTGTGCCAAATGACTCGCGCAGACCTTTCTTTGAGAGCCCCAGTCAAAACCAACTGACTCCTCACCATGACAGGGGCTGAAGAGGAGCTGAGGCAAATATCAACCTGGGTATATCAATAGATTTTGACCCCATGTGGTCCCACCACCAGCGGCCCTCAGAATAACTATGTGGGACTCGGTGGTGTTTTCACTGCATCTTCAGAGTCCCTGGTTTAAAATCATTCCATAAAAGGGAGCAGCAGAACAATAAATGGCTGTGGGCCCAACTTTCAAAAGAGAAGCTCCTGAATGAGCTTGGTTATTTATTTTTCCACTGAAGGGAGATAAAACCAGAATAACCCTGGTGTTTTTACTCACATCATAGTGAGTTTGAAGTTGAATGATGACCTGCAGACGATTACAGAGATGTGACATAGAGTTATAAATATGTGTGATTGAAGATGAGAAAGTATTGAGTTTGGCTCGGTGTGTCAGAGACTGGCATCTTGTAGATGTTCGGGAAAATGTATTTTGAGTTCTGTCAATACCACAGAATGTTCATCACTGCTTTTGAGTTTGCACCAGAGTCGCAGACATTTCATTGTTTTTCTTTTTTTAAGACACGACTTTGCTTTTTGTACGTCCATCGGGATGCTTTGTCACTAACATGAAAAGGGTTTTGAAATCTTATCTTACGTTGAGTTATGGCATTTTGTATGATAACACATGCTAAATGGCATTTTACCATCACTTCACCCTGTTTGACATTTGTGTGAGATTCTATCACAGTTACCACATGAATTCTTGACTTCTGTCCAAACTCGTGTTTTATGAGCTCACAGTGACCTTGAGCAGTGACCTCCGGATATTAACATCAAACCACTTCTTCTCTGAGTCAAGGTGGATGTAGTTGCCAAATGTGATAAAAAGAATTAAAAAAACAAGAAAAATTCCCTAAGGATGTTTCAGATAAACTGAGTTTAAGAGAACGAGACGAATGAACGACAAATACATTAAAATCATTCTTCACTTCGCCTGAACTTGTCATGGGTCAGAAATATGTGAACTTTAACGAGTGTGGGAGCAAATGGCCCCGGCTTTGACTTTCTCTACTTGGTGTTAGAGGTAATTCTAAAGGTACTGTGTGTAGGATTTAGTGACATACAGTGGTAAAGTTGCATGTTGCAGTTGAATATCCCTCACTTCACCTCACCCTTCTACTCCGAGCATGCAGGAGAACCTGCGGTAGCCTTCAGTAGTCATAACATATGTTAATGTGTTTGATTTGTCCATTATGGGCTACTGTAATACCTAGTGGTTCAATGTGAGGGAACCTGGCTGCTGTTGAAAATATAAAAGGCCAATATACAGGGGCACATTTTGTTACTCCTTATATTTTGTTATCTTGTTATTGTTAACTCCTTATTCCTGATTCTTAAAAGTTTGATTTTGTGGCAGATTTATATCTTTAAGGTCTGAGGATCATGTTTTATCACTTAAAAAAAAAAAAGCTGGCATGAAGTGGGTCTGGTCATTAGTTTCAAAACCATATAGAAAAATAAATTAATAAACTGTCGAACCTGTCGGTCTTCTTCTTCTCATCCTCCAGGGCTCGGAGTGTGTGCTGCAGACGATCTGTCAGAATCTCAAGCTCCTGCGTCAGTTTGTACTCCTCGCGGAACTGCTCGCCCAGCAGCACAAGGTCGCGCGTGGCATCGTGTAGCGGGATGTCGCTCAGGTACAGCCCCCTCCGTGTCAGATCGTCTAAGTTCATCACGCTTATTGTCAGAACATGGGAGAGGTGAAGGAAGAGAGGAGAAGATGGTGAATTATTTATTCTTCAAGACTTTTAATTGACACCTTGTTGGTCTCAAGTCTTGTATTATAGGTTTAAAATTAAAATTAAAATAAAAACACCAATATCCAAATCTAAACTTCAGTGTGATTTTCAGAATAAGAGCTCACAAGAAACCATAGCAGCATTTATTTTGAAAGCAAATTAAAATGTCTTGTGCACGTTTCAATCGCTGCTTGACGGAGATACACTATTTGTTTACAAGGCTGCTTCTGAAAAAATGAATGTGTGCATGTCAAACAGTTAATTCCGATTCAAGGCTTGGTGGATGTGCGCCATAAGTCATAAGTGGATTACTTCATTTTAAAATGAACAAACAACCAGTAAAGCTGGAATCACTCATCAGGGTGGTTTAAATCGAACGGAGAGAATTGTGCACATGTAAACATCGCTGACATTTGATTTGTGTCTGTGGAGGCAGAAACACTGAGGTCGTGTCTCTGCAGTAATTAAATGGAACATGGGGTATGAAGCAGCAGGGGCAGGAGTGAGATCACTGGCTGCCTCCAGATAGATGTTCCTCTTGTCGTGTGAGGTCAGACACAGTGTGCAATCACACGTCTCCAGTCAGGTGAACGAGTCTCGGCCTCTTAGCCCTTTCCCTCAAAACACTGATGTTTTGTTTCCCCTCTGCAGAGTGTTTTCGATCCGCGGGGACGGGATCTTTTAAACTCTGCTCTCCTGCGTCCCAATATTTCATGTGATGTATGAGATGGGTTATATTAGGGTCACAGAGGCTAATGGAGGTCACCGCACGAGAGGCCATGTAATTACCAGCTCGCTGCTCTCTGTGTTTCTTGATCGGGTTGTTTTCTCTGGTCTTGTGCCTTCACATATATTTGATTATGAATGGAATAATGTATAAGAAAACATAACGCTGAGTTGATCAAATAACCTCACTGCCCTCACTCAAAGCTTTACACAGCTTATGACAGTTTATCAATGGCTTCCGCATTTACTGAAAATTACTTTCACTAAGAGGATACAATTGCCATACACATTCCAGATTTCTTCCAGTTTGTATGATTTAAGTGGAATTATTCCCATTTTTAATGGCAATTATGGCATATTGAATAATTATACCGATGTTTTTATGACCTAAGCTCAACCCCTTTTTTCAGTTCTGCCGATAGAGATGATAATAATGTCATCGAAATCTCAAACACTACAAATATAAACAAAGAGGTCACGGTCAAGTATTAATAAAACCAATAGAGAAACCCTTCCTGCAGACTGTCAATAAAACAATAATGACAAAATGGACTTTTAATGAGTAAATGACCTCATTTGAAATGAGGTAAGTAGTATATTATGGTTGGCGTTCTCCATGCAAATGAAAATGAAATGACATTCATCAAAAATGAAATTGAAGTCAAACTTTTAAATGTCCTCCCCAAATGTCGAGCGTCCCCCTTCCCCGTTTAGTTTGTATGTTAGGTGAGCACTCGTCTTGAGACGGAAAGTGGGTTTCACAGTGGGTTTACCTGGGCGAGCAGAGGAAAAGGATGTTCTCCGCCTCTGGCAAGTAAATCATTTGTCCTTTCAATCTGAGACAGCTGATCTCCACCCCCGTCAGCTCGTCCTCATTCTCCACCGTCTCCACGTTCAGCAGGCCCTCCTGTCCGGGTTACATCACACCGATGAATATTTCATGATACGTTCTTCTCTAAATCTGCCTCAGACCTGGGCACCGGTTCAGCTCACCCTTTCATTTTATTTAGATGTTCTGATTTTTTTTTTTACTTTGATTCACCACTGGAGAGCAGATTGATGGTGGAACTGTCTGGAACAAAGTCCAGTCTACATTTTCAAAGCATTGCAGCTAATATTTTAACACTTAAGCATTAGACTGACCCAAGTTAACAAATGCAACAGTTTTCTATTCCAATTCTTGTCTCTTAAGTATCCAACTTTAAATCTTCTCAAAGGCAAACCCTTGCTCTCTTAGTTCTTTGCATGAACGTCAATAATATATTCAAATTATCAATGCCTCTGATTAAATGTTCACAAGCTGAACAATCTCTGTATGCAAACAATTTCCTCCTCATTAACCGTGTTGACGGAACCCACGTAATCAAAATATTATGCGGCTTCTAAAAATATCGGTGAGCTCATCAATATTCATACATATCATCACTATTATCACACTGTCGTGTAGAATTAAAACAGGTTTTTCATTTAGACTCGGAGTATTTTGACTAACATAAACAAACAAGAGGAGCTGTGATGAAAACTGCGTGTGGCGTGTATCACACTGACTGTACCTTGCTCCGCAGCACGAAGACGGTGTTGATGTGGGAGAGGATGCCGTGGAAGCTGAAGTCGATGTGGGGACGGACCAGGGAGAAGACTGAAGGGAGGATACAGGTACCTGGGTGAAGCTGGGGGGGGCGGGGGGGGGTATGTGGGATTTAGTGACACCTGGTGGTTAAGGTGCCGGTTCTAGCTGAAAAGACTGTGTAGAAAAATGTTGATAGTGTACTGGAATTAAACTACTCTGAGCCATCAACCTCAACAACATGCACTGTGTAAGAACAAGTGACATCTAGTGGTGACATTGCATGCTGCGGATGAATATTCCTCCTTCCTTCGACCATGCATGTAGTAGGATCTATTTAACCTTTAGCAGTTATCGTTCAAATGGTGTTTACTTTGTCCGTTCTGGACTACTATAAAAAAAACGTGGTTGCCTCTGTAAAGAGGAGCTGCTCCTAATGTAAATACTTCAGGCTACCACATAAAGGTAATAGGTACACGTATACTGTGCGCAAACTATTTCAATTGATGTGTTTATTTAGACTTGAACTTCAAAACTTCAGGTCCTGTGGAAAATGTAATCAACTGCTGATTTGAAGTCTATTTGAAGAACGTAAAACACACTCTAGCTGTAACAGCGCACCTGTGGCAGAATCCGGTAAATGGCGTTCCCACACTGTGTGAGCATCAGGTCCCTGTCGAACATGAGGTGGAAGGGGAAAGCCTTGCAGAACGTGTACGGGCTGATCCGGGTCTCCTGGGTGCCGTTCTCCTCATACCCGTCCAGGTCCTCAAAGAAGGCCTCCTCCTCCGAGTCCTTCTCCTCGATGAGGAACTTAATGTGGTCACACTCCTCACTTTTTGGTTGGATCATCTGTAGAACACACGGTGAAAGAATGATGAAATTGCTTTGATCAATTTTGAGTTCAATTCAGTGACATGTATCCAAAGCTGCTGAATCACTTGGTTCTGTGAGGGGTGAACCTCCACTGTTATGGAAATACCATTAAATGCAGCGTAAATAGGATTCAGTGCCATCCAGTGGTGAAGTTGCCTTCTGCAGATTAAGACCCTTTGACTTGTTACTTCGAAGGTATCATTACAACTAAAGCGGTGTTTAGTTTCACTAGTCTGGGCTGCTGTGAAAATACAATGGGCTCATTCTTGAGTAATGAAAACAAACATTCATGCATTCAGGTAATGATACACTCTAAAAAAACATCGGTGTAATCATTTGATATATATTACTTGTGCCAATAGAGATGGATTACATTTGACATTAATTATACACACTGGACCTTTAATTTAAACATATCTATAATGTAGCATGTGTTTGCTCTAGAAGATGCAGCAGTTGATTAAATACTTAAACTTCTCCAGTTTTGTGTTATGATTATGCAATTAATCAAATGATTAATCTCAAGTCTCTTCGTCTAAAATTAGGGATAGAGAATGACATTATTCTGTGGGTTTATGGGCATAAGGCCTGCTGACGTCAAGCTTCCATCTCTGCACCCTGTTGCCACAGCAACAGTGGCTAATATTTCCAGAAATTGGGTGTCACATTTGGAGCGTCTGCCATTTTCTGTTCTTTCATTGCACACACACAATTGCCAAAAAATGATTAGCCCCTCGGTAAAACATGATTAGATTCAGGAGGGAATGTCAGTGGCTCCTGAAAAACGAAGAGAAAACTCCAAAGTAGTGCAGATGTGAAAGGAGACAAACAAACCACAGAGAAGAGTGAGGATTACACACTGTGATCTGTTTACTGATGGTGAAGCTACAAATAGAAAATACCAGAGAGGCCCTTCATGGGAACTTTTCTCCTGACTGGTTTGGATTTGTGTGGCTCCCTCCTAAGGATTAATCATCTAATTAAGAGGCGGTTTAAATTTTAATTTAAACTACACACTTCGTTCACATAAAAATCAAAGACTCCAAAAAACACTCCATAACATCTCTCCAAGCTGGAGAGTCTATAACTTGGATCCAAAAATATCCTCTGACTCACAGAGGATATGCCAAAAAAACTCTCATCTGAAACGGCAGTCGTCACAGCGCCGCTCACTTCCCGGTTTGGATCTTTTTGAAACTTTACGTTGTTTAATCTTCACTTTGTAACCTCTTCAATAACATCCTCAGAAACAGACTTACACGATCCGACACAAAGCATTACGACTACTGAGGGGCCTCGTTAAATGTCCTGCCATAAATTTGGGAGGAAACGGGCGGAGGACAGAAAGAAAAAAAAAGAAAAAGGAAACTCATCTTCATTTATCAGCAGCAGCAGCAGAGAGCTATTAGAGCTGCAAGTTCACCGAGCGCTAAGAGGAAGGGGCGGGGGGACGGGGGGGACGGGGGGTTGAGAACAGCGATGCAAACCTTCATCTCGATCTCTGTTCCGTGGATTTGTTGAGCGACGGTTTTAATGATGCCGATCACAATGTCTTGCAGGCCCTCTCTCTCCGAGTAGTAGTGCAGAATCAGATTGTTTCCCTTCTCGGCGTCGGTGCAGCGGAATGAGGGCGCTCTCATGCCGGGATAGATGGTGCCCAGATGGTCGTGCAGAGCGTCCAGGTTCTGGAAATTCAGTTTGAAGATAAAATATGCAACGTTCAATTACAGCCGGTTTTAATTAGAACCTGCCCGAGGCCGGGCGGGTTAAATGATGTTGCAGCGGCAAACGCATTAAACTTTAAAAGGGAGCCGTGTCCCTGTGACGGTGGGGATTGAAAAATGAGGGGTTCAAGGTGGAAGTGGCAGAAGATGAACCAGAATTTTGTTTGCCTCTGTAAAGGAGGTTTGTTTGTTTTTCTGACTGCAAGCGGGATTACTCCACAATGACTAAACCAATTTCCATGAAATTTAGTGGCACAGCGGGACATGAACCAGTAAAAAGCCATTACATTTTGGAGTGAATCCAGATATACAGATGGATTCAGGATTTGTATTTCTTTGAATATCAAAATAGAAAGAGGCTTAGTGGAAGTATGTTGCTTTTCATACACCTTTATGGTTCCTGCCATCTCCCAAAAGGGGCATCTCTGATCCTGCCACATCGATGGAGGTCCCCCCTGAACCCACCAACGTTCTGTTGAAATAAGTGGATCTTTTTCACCTGCAGGAATTCTCTGACGTTTGAGCCCAACACTCGCAAGATGGTGTCATATCCTGACTCCTGGCAGAATTCAAAAAACATCTTCCCAAACAGCTGCAGGATGTCTCCAGCATTGACCTCTGGAATACAGAGCAGAGCATGTTAACGTCTGTCAGTCTGTGTCACAGGTCGAAATCCAGCCTTTGACGTTCTGTTGGTATCATGCGATCAGAGACTCCACTTACTGAGAACTTTACTCGCGGCTGCTACCAGATCATATGTTTTAGCATCTTCGTAAATGATTCTGACGAGGAACTGACCCTCGATGTCGAGCTGAGCCTCCCTCCTGAAAACAACGTGGAGCTGTTACTCATCAACACACAACAAACAACACAAGAACACGTTCATCATACGGGCAATCTGTTCAAATATCTCACTGTGACTTTTTGGATTATCTTCTCTATTTTAAATTGATCAAGTGTTCACAGAATTAGATCTACGTTGTTTAAAGATTGCAATTAAGTAACCGAACATAAGTGTGATGGATTTCCATATAATTACATCATTTTGAAACAAATCCTTGAAACATCATTGTACTGTAGTTTTGTAGAAGCTGTCATTTACAGTATATTCTTGACATAGTATCGTATCTTGTCTCGTATCGTAGATTCGATTATCTCGTATCGTAGGTTAGATGAGTTTATTTCATATTATCTTAAATTAGATTACCTTGTGTTATCTTAGCTTGGATTGCCTTCTTTTATATTATTTTAGATTACCTGATCTCATCTTAGTTTAGATTACTTTATCTTATATTACGATAGCTCGCTTCACATAAGTTCCACTACATGTTTGGTGAGGAGGGAAAGGGGAGAGTAGAATTCAGCGTCTATGTGTAATGTCACCTCTAGATGTCACTTAATACTTCACACTGTACCTTCAATGTCTCAAATTAAGATGACTTATGTTTTGAACTTTTTTTTACTCTTACAAAGTCCTTATTAATCTACAGGAAGCACTAGTGTTAAAAAGGATCAAATAAGGAACAACTGTAGCCTCATTAGTAATTCCGAGAAATGTTTCATTTTTTGCTTTGAAGTGGTTTTGTAGTTTAAAAAAAATTGGTTTCGATCTTTTGCAGAACCTTTGCACTGCAAGCACAGAGCACATGTAGTAGCTATTTATATTTTTTTGGCTAATCCATTCTTTAATGTTGGGGATCTAAATAAGGATCTGATGACTGCTGCTTAACTGAGAAAACAGAAATGATGGAGAGGCCTGAGCTGCAGCTGCCATCGTATCCGGACCGGTACCAGCTGGAAAAACATACCGGGCCTTGAAAGAAAATTAAAATTCACTTCCACAGTCTGAAAACAGGCTGAGCATGACCAATTGTGCGTTAAATAACAATGAGTAACATTGGGAGATGTTGCACAGTGCAGAGCGATTTTCTATTTTTTATGTGGTGACTGGAGAAGTTTGAAAACATTTACACAAGGCAGCTGCTGCTTTGTTTTCCTCCTGTCCTTTTTTTTGGGCCAGGGTCAAGTTGAGGCCAGTTAAAA
Source organism: Chascanopsetta lugubris (assembly GCA_016785325.1). Classification (NCBI taxonomy): domain Eukaryota; kingdom Metazoa; phylum Chordata; class Actinopteri; order Pleuronectiformes; family Bothidae; genus Chascanopsetta; species Chascanopsetta lugubris. Next base: position 99,620 of record JAFBJT010087698.1, read on the forward strand.
CTACAGATGAAAAATAAACTCAGATGAGGCCAAATGTTTTAAGATGTAGAAAGAATGACGTGTTTGCATTACACTGGAGAATGGAATGACATCCATCCCGTCAGATGTACCTGACCACTATCGTTCTAATCACTCAGAAGGAACCGTATGGAAGAGTCTGGGCTTCGCTATGATTCCTTCTTTCATTCCGTTGTGCTACAATGTGCCACATCCCCCCCGATGTGATACATGGTGCGATTACCCCCTGAAAACTACAATATCCCCCAGAAAGTAAACTTTCCTAAGACGGGAAAACACTGTAGCTCTCAGCTGTGTGACACTGCCTTTCTCACAATAACAACACCGTTTTAAGTTGTTGAACTATCTTAGCAAGTGTAACAAATTTGTCAGACCGTGACGGAACACACTGTCTGATAGTTTGTGTGAAAAACCCAAAATCACCAAACAAGGGCATGCATGGTTTTCATTGTACAGCAGTGACAGCAGTCTGTATCAGCTGGGAGAATCTAACAGGCCGACACAAGCTTCACTCAAGTAGTTTACTTGCAATTCATTGACTTTTATGTTTTTTTGTACCTTTACACTGTTTTGCTTCTTGAAACAAAATTTTCATCATGTTCACCATTACTGTTCCAATGTTTTTGTATAAAATAAACCATTGTTATACATGAAACTGAACTGAACACTGAACAGTATATGAAACCTAAAATAGTATGTCCGCCTCAACAAGCTACAAGTCCAGTCACATTTACCAAATTCTGTAATTCAAATGGACGTTTTGCTGACACTATCTTTAATCAAGTGAGTGATTGGGGCAATAAAACATCAATAATTGTGGCAACATCATTTTTCGCTATTTATCATGAGTCAGTTTTATAAATAACAGTACAATTTGGAAGTGTAACGCAGAATTGATCCACCTCAGAAATATGCAGTACTTTGTTTATTTCTTATTCCATTGTTTTAGTTTTTGTAGTTCTTGTTCGAGAGAGACTTTACATACAACGTCATTTCATGACAGTATTTCATGATGGGGATATTCTTATCTGAGTTTCAGAAATGTAATTCTTCACATGGTAAGTGACTTTTTCTGAGAAACCTTATCTCATATGTAATATTTACTGTATATTAGTGTCTATATGTGAGTGAAAGCAAATGTCCGGCTGACAACACAGTGAGAGGAGGTAGTAATTTAGAAAAAAGTCCACAACATATACCATATCATCTGAGCACAGTGTGAAGGTTTTATTTGCTATGTGTTTCACATTCTTGGCTCATTAAGAGTCAAGAACCACTAATTTTACAAATCAACTTATTTGGAGAAAAACACTCAAATCTTTGAGCACTGTAGCACTATGATTCATCAGCAGTTCTCTGACACCTAGTTGTACATTTTCAGCAGGGTTTCATTGGAGTGAATGCAAATGTCAGAGGCAGCTGACAACACAGGGACAGGAAGCAGCAGTACAAAAAACATCCAGGATGGGACATAGTGTATCAGTTTAAGACTTATGTATTTTCTATGCAAAATGTGGAGGTCTAGTTTGAGTCTTTGTCCATGAAGAGTTTTCAACTACAACTTTTACCAATTAAATTAGTTATAAAAAAGAATATATATTGGTTATTTATAAAAAAAAAAGGATATATATTGGTGATTATACATATATAGTGTGTGTGTA
>JAFBJT010087780.1:0-10791 GCA_016785325.1 Chascanopsetta lugubris
TCAGTTCACCTCCAATGTTTTGTCTCCTGCTGTGACTTCACTTATCATCTATTTTTATTGTCAAAAACCAAAAGGTCAAGAGACGAAAATACGAACACATACGATCATCATCTCTCACCTGAGAAGAAGCGGTTCGCTTGCTTGGTTTTCCCACCAACATTAGTTCCATGGTGCAGATTGTAATCATTGTGATGTCCTACTTTCTCCTCCCTCCTCGTGTAAAACTGTACATTTATAGAAAGCCATGCATATGAACAGATGCTCACTTTCCCTTCATGTCCACTGATGAGAAAAATTGGCTGTCAGAGTGATTTCCCTCGCCGCCCTTCACCCCCGATAGCTTGTTGTCGTTCTGTAGTAATTAGAAACGACACCTGGCACCCCCCCCCTCCCCCCTCCCCCTTGCACAGGCTGATGATCTGGATTCAGTTACTTCCCCTTAAACACAGGAGTACATTAAACACTCACCGTGGATCTGGCTGAGCCTCCATAATTTGCATTGGCCTCCAGGTTGCTTTTAGTGGCCACAGGAGTTCTGCATGAATATCACTCTGTAGAGCATTTACCTGCACTGAGCTCCAGTGGTTCTTTCATATTCATACATGTTCACGTCACATTTTACACCCAGATGTCAGTTCGGAAAATTCCATCTTCAGTTCTGTCACTCTGGACCTTTAAATGAAGAGGACAAATATACCAAATATAATGGGTTCTTCCCACAGACTGGATATAAAGGTGGATGTAGCGTCCATGACGTCACCCATTGGTTGTTTTTCAAGCAATTAGTGGGCGAGTCACTCGTCGCCATCTTGCCCCCCTACCTCCTGGTTCATCCAAAAACAGGGACATTTCGCAGAACACACATGGGATGGCCCATGGTGTTGTCAACTGTCACTCAAGAGGCCACGCCCTCAAATATGTACTATTTCAAAGGTCAGTGAAATACAAATAAGCAAGTTAGAAAAAAATGTACAGTTGTCACGTGAAAACATGTGACCGATTGAGACCAAAACCGTAGTTTGTTTCCGGGCGTTAAACATGTTTCATTCACCTCTGAAGTTGACCATTTTAACAAGGCCATTTGTTCCTCTTTAGAGTGAGCCTCCAGTGGCCACCCTGTGAACAGCACGTTTTTTCACTTCCTTGCCTGCTTCATCCGTCTGCATCGGAGGTTGCTCCTCGGTTCTTCCATCATAGCGTACAGGAGAAGTGGGCTCTACACCATGGGGATACTGTAACTGAAATCTTTCCATCTACTGCTCACATGGTCAGTCAGCCTGGTGCCGTAAGAGAGGTGCAAGAAGATTTTATGACAATCCATCACTTTAGAAAATGTTATACTACTTATGTGATTATATCATGATTTTCATTGTCTTGGCATGGCAGGATTACACTGCCAGGGATACAAACGTCATCTTCTATGCAGATGTAACGACATGATGGATTGAAAATGTAAAATACTGGGTGAGAGAGGGATTCTGTCGTTAACTCTGTGCAGGAGAGGCAGTAAATCAGTGTGGGATGTGTCCGAGTGGAGGATGAATAATGAGATGTGACCTCTGCAGTAATGTAACCACGTGTATCAGGGCTGATCGTGGACTTGTGATGGAGAACAGATTGATGGCTCAGTGTGAATGTATTTCTTGACCTTAACCCTTTGAGGTGTAATGACTGTGAGACGCACAATTAAAGGCAGTGGAATGGAACAAGGTGCATTAACTCCATTGCCGGACTGTATTCGATTTCTCATGAATCTGTAATTTCCTGAAATATAAACATACCATTAGGTACTTTGAATCTACTACATATATCAGCAAATATTCAACTGTAGTTTCTATCCAATCAGAGTGAGCATGCTGGATTAGACTTCACCTCAAGCATCTGCAGCTTCATGGATGGATTTAGATTCATGCAGTTGGCTGTTGCCGGGTGAAAGCTACAATCTGCAATAACCTTTTTTTTCTTCCAGTAATTACTTTTTTAATGTGATCCAATCGAGGTGAAATTTCACGAATGACACTATTCACTCTTAATCACATACGTATGTGTAAATAATCGTTACCATGGTTCCATCACGTAGTTGCTACACTGCTTACTCTGGCTCTTACATCTTCAGCACTTGAGCTGTATTCATAGTCTATGTGTAACTGTTGTTATTCAAGGATGTTCCGAACATAATTCGCATTATGTTGCATGCTTTGTTTCGGTCCCAGCTGTGCCTCCCACAGGAGAGGTAGCACTATTGCAGTGTTGCTGTGGTTGTGCGCAGAAAGTGGAGAAAGTCGTTTTTGAAGTACTGAAAAAGGAGACGTCCTGCTGGTCGCTGGGTGACATCTTTGTCAACATAGAATTGCTGTTTTTGAAAATCACGGGAATACAGAGATGGGGGGGCAGGCAGATTTGGATGTGTATCGACTGAATGCGGTTCAAACGTACAAGAGCCCGCTCGCCAAGATTTTTCAACCAAAAATGAAGCTCAACCTTTGGAAGAAAATCTCTTGCCAACAAAAAATATTCTTGCCAGCGTAGTTCTTTAACCCCCGAACAAGCAATGTACCTGTGTAGGCAGAGAGGTCTTTCACTTTTCATACTTGAAAAGTAAACATAGTATTTTACCCGTTCAATTGTGATTCGGTCAATCGACACTATGAGTGCAGCCAATTTACTTTGAGCCTAATGAAATCAATGCGTGCAGTTGCTACTCTGCTTGCACACTGTAGCTGTTGAACACACGTGCCTTGCACTTCGATATAGTTTACTGCCCAGCAGAAATGATGCCATCTCTGTCTTGATTTTGATCCTGAAAACCAAGCAAAGGTCAGGGGTTCCACAAGGTTTACACCCTGGTGTTGCTCACAAACTCCCGTTTGTTCAGGCATGTTTCAGCTAGAATTCTACAATGAGGCAATGATGGCAATGGTAGAGTTGTGTCTCTGGTCCTCTCTCAAAATCACTTGAAAATCATGTACAGACAATGCAAAATGCAATCTATCATTGCCACAAACTGACGGCTGTTAGATCATGTCAAAGTGCACAGTTCTGTCCCCGAGACTGCTCCCCAGTCATTTGCTCATTTGATACGACAGTCACACAACAACACGAGGCCAATATTCAATACAGCAACAGATGGACATCAGTTAGCACCCTGTTGCTTTCTGCTGCTATTTATTAACAAAGTGCAATCAACGCCACTCCTGTGTGCCTCGCAGTCGGAGGGTTAACGCGACCATTCATCGTACACTGTCCTGCTTCTTTTCCTCACGGTAAAACGTATTTCTGCTGCATCTGCTGCTACGCCAACGGGAGATAAAAGACTCATCCCGTTGCTTCCTTGAATTATATTTATAGCGTGCAAGTCCTGCCTCAGTGAATTTGCACATACAACGTACAGATACGTGGATCAGCTGCTTGAGTGACAAATAGAAAACCGACAATAATGTTGCATGATTGGAGATTGCAGATTTTCACAGTGGGGGCTTTTCTTCTATTGACAAGAATGAGTTTTTCTTTCATGTGCCATGGTGCTATTTTCGTCCCTCAGATACATCAGCTTCCTCTTTGCGTCCTCCACAGATGATGACCTGCTCTACTGGTTCCTATAACTGTCACTCTGGGCTTTACCTCAGTGAGAATCATGAGTTGTCCCTTTGAAGTTGTCTCACTCCGGTGCTGTTTCCACTACGGAGAGTAGAACGGACTGGAGCGATGAATGTTTAAATTCCCTCGGATTAATTTGTAACCCCTGTCTTCCTTTATGCAAATGAACAGTCCATCATCGTAAATCTTTGAAATAGTCCCGGCCTGGTTTATATCAGCAGATTTCTCTCGGCGAATGTAAACTCAAAATGTTTGATTGTCCTAATGAGTCAAAGTAGCTCTAATCAAAGTGCAGGTTTGCTGCAGTATGGATCATAGACCCCACCTCCCTCATGTATCTGTGTTTGACATGACCAATGCTATTTGCATTTGGAGCTTCCTCTTAACCATCAACTCAAAATTAAGGGAATGCAATTTTTTCAAAGGAAAAGAATCTTAGCAAGGTGATTCAAACCTCAAAAATCCATGTAAAACCTGTGATTGCCTTCTTTGCTTGAGTTTGAATAGTTAAAGGTACAGTGTGTATTCGTTAGTGACGTCTTATGGTGCAGGTGCACCTCAACCTTCTGTATATAGGAAGAGCCACCGTACAGCAGCCTTCAGTTATCATTAAAACTGTTGTTCACATGTTTAAAGCTAATAGTGGCTATAGAAACATGCTACTCCAACATGGCCGCTTCAGTGGAGAGGATCTAGACACAAAGGGTTCACTACAACACTTTCTACTGTCAGATGATTGTACTCTTAGAAAAACACCAATATACTTAATTTCATTCTGAATCTTCATCTGAATCTTTCACACTGGACCTTTAACAGAAAAACGCAGCGTCCGTATAGTTGTCAGGTGATGGATGTGACAGGAGGATGTGTTTGTGAACAAAGACGGGAGGCAAATCATAAAGAGAGTATTTTCCTGCCTCTGCCCTCAGAGAACAATCCACGAGCGAAGAAGTGTTCATTTGAATCTCCCCGAAACGCTTGAATGAGCAGGATTCAACACATCAGGACAGTTTAGATTGACTGGGATAAGATGACTCACACACACACACACACACACACACACACACACACACACACACACACACACAGGCACTCCCTTCGCTCAGCTGTTGTGCAGCTACGACAAAAAACAGCCTCATAAGCACAGTCCTGCTCACTCTGCACTCCGCATCAGAAACCGACTTCACTCGAATGGGTTCATGTTCCGCGTTTTGATGTTTTTCCATTATCCTCCCTGTGATTCAACTTGAGGGATTTCTTGAAAGCGAGGAACTTTTCATGACTCCCTCAGCCCTGCGCACGCTGGTATCTGAGCCTGTAAAGCGCAACGCGCCATGGGCCTGTACAGTGGCACATCTCCTCGGCGGTGTTTCGAAGAATGATGGCGAAACATCGACTGTAGCCAGACGCTCGCCGCCGCCGGCGACTCAGATGGCGTTCTGCTTGCTTGAGTTACGAGAAAGTAAGCGTGGGGCTTTCGCGCAGCGTAAAGGTGCATTTAATGGGGCAAAGCTGACGTGTCCGATCCCCTTCCATCAGCGCGCTTTGTTTTTTTGTCATTCTCCGATGCTCTCGCCAGTTGCCAGGGAACGGTATCAGATGAGCGCCGGGGCTTATCTTGTCACACTCCTAATTTCCTGCGGACCAGCTCTCCCCCGTGGCTGCCACTGTTCCCGTGACGATGGAGATGAAGAAGAGGATGGAGGAGGAGAAGGCGCACAAGGTGGAGAGGGCTGTGATCAGTGGGTAAACAAATGTGGAACATATGGAGCCCTCCATCACCAGGGACACCACGCTCCGAACACAAATACATCTCACATTTCACACGGAGATTCAGCCGGACAAAGGCCGTGCGATGATGGCCGCATTCAAGGGGCCTGGCTATTGGTCGAGCCCCTGGCGACTCCCTCGCGGCGGTGAATGGGTCCCGGCCCTCTCATCATCGCGCCGACACGCCAAAGGTGTTTTGCCATTGTGTGAGATTTTGTGAGAGGTGTTTCGCTCCTCACTCTGGCAGCAGCCGCTCGGTGAATACTGTTTACATGGCAGTGTAAGATGGATGGAGAAGGCAATTTTAAATCCAGCCCGAGATGGATGGATAGCAGGGGCTGTTATTCAGGGCAGGCGGAGAGCGAGTGAGTGAAGAGTTTGGTGATAAAAGCGGAGTTAATGCCGCTCCAGCTGCCGTGTCTCTGCTGGATCAGCAGCAGGGAGTCCAGGACTGAATGGAATCCATCAGGGTCGGCTGAATACTCCCTCACCTCTGTCATGGAAGTGAGAATAATTCTGGGAAAACTTCTCCATAAATGACAAATGGCATTTTCTATGAAACATAGTCAGAGTCACTTATTTGGAAATACTTTAAAGCATGTTTTTATCTTATAAAATGCAATAACTTAAAACAAGATTTAACAGTACATATCATATTAACCTTGCTCCACTTCATCATGTTGCCACTTTAAAATGTTTCTCACACTTTAAAGGTACTGGCTTTAGGATTAAGTAATATTTAGGAGTCACTAGAATCCATCAGAAGTTGCATGTGTTTGCTAAAACCCCTCATCTCACCCCTCTCTAACACTTGCACAAAAAACAGCCCTTTAGTCTATAACATTCAGTTGATTTTTTTAATTTAGTTTGTCCATTCTGGGCCACTGTAACAATGCTTCAAAATAATCATCACTACTTTTAAATAATTTCTTACAGTTGTCAAGTGTGTTCTTTTGTTCAGGCCAAATCCAAATTACAATATTTTTTCATTGATGTATCACAATGTATTTTTTCATTGATCTCTAATAGTGGTTTTGCAAGAATAAAGTGGTAAATCATAAAATTACAACATATTTATTGCAAAGTCTAAGCATTTTTATCAACTTTATTCTTGTAAATGTAGCACTTTATTATAGTTTCAGCTTGTGTGAAATTTCAGCTTTTTCCTTGTAAATTTAAAACTTCTATATTTATGACTTTATTCTTGTAAAGATACAACTGAGTTCTAGTTACATCAGTATCCTTTCAAATGTTTTGACATTATTTAACACCAATTGAAATTCCTATAGTTTGTGACTCCTAAATAAATAAATGTTTGAATTTCCTCTTTACTATTTTTTTTTTTTCAGAAAATATCGCATTAGTATTCTGTCATGAAGTACGTTAGAGGTCTCTCATCACATTTTCAAAATCAGGTATGAGATGAGAATCCTCCAGCGCACATGCAGGGATAACTCCATTATATTATGATGTTGCCATGGTTGCACCCTGTTATCTGTTCCAGACGCTGTCTTGAATCCACGTATTCAAATAACGATGATTACGCACTGCACATGCGCTTGTAAACACGTAAACACCGATACGTATGCACATGCACGCTCAAACATTAGCACTTTAGCCTCACCCTGCTTGTGATATGCCTGTTAGCACGCTCGCTGTTTAATAGCATCTCTGTGCTGGGGGGTTTGCTACTGAAGTATCTCTGACTGCAACACAAACACCCAACTGTTATGTTTTGGTGAAAGCTGCCTCCTCTCCAACACGGAGGGTCTGAAGAATAAGCCCTCGAAGCCTGATTGATGCATTTACTTTGCAAATGAGACGGACTTAAGAAACCAAGCCGCTGTGTGTGTTTATTGTTGCGTGAAGCTACGCAGCAGTGCAGTGCAGTGCAGTGGTGTGCATTGCTTTGTAATTGCTCCTGTGTCAGGCCTGCTGACGTGCAGCTCTGCTGTCTGTGGCGCTGATGCGGCCGCCTGATTAAGATCTGTTACAGGACACAGCACAGCAATTCAATTAGTCAGGGCTGATTCCCATGTTAACCAACGAACTGTACATGAGAGCAGCGCAGGGTGCAGGGCAACAGATATCAAATAAAGAACAATCGAACTAATTGCTGCCCCCCCCCATCGCTCCTCTGTTTGTTAATTAAGCAGAAAGCTACCTCTAAGGAATTGGGGAATACTTTGGAAAATACAGCTTCATCCGAAAGAATTGCATTCGTCTTTAATTAATGCGTAAGTGCACTGAGGCGTAACATCGTTCTCAGGCAAATGTAAATAACATCTGGGTAATGTTCCATCCTCTTTCCTCTTTCCTGTATGTGTGTGTGTGTGTGTGTGTGTGTGTGTGTGTGTGTGCATATATGGATCCGTCTTCCTTCACCACCTCAGCACAGAAATTACAATTATGCTTGTCATATTCATCAATTAACAGGTTTGTTAAATCATGGCTGGGCAGAATTAGCACATGCTAACATTATGCATTCAGCTCACTTGTTTATGCAGCTGAGTTGATGCTTATTTTTGTCTCACCCCACCCTCCCCCACTCGCTCCCATTGGGATCCATAGCGCCATCACCAGTATGTCTCATTATCATGTGTGCCAGGGAGAATCTACTCCCCAAAGGAGAGAATTCAAAAAACATTATTTGACTCCAGTCCTGAGCTTTTTCATTTTAACATCCTAATGTTTCGATTCTTGTCTGAGTCTGTAATTCATTTATTGTGCGCTAGAAGAGTCATTTCAGGTGAAGTTAGACTAAAAGCATCTCTATCAGTTCTGAGTACAAATAGCCTTAATATGAGATATAATGGTCTGCATCTCCTACGCCAGCTCCCAGACAATAACCGTCTTTTAAAAAGTATATTATTATGTGACTTAGGTGCAAAAGTGATTATTTGACGTGAAGCACGACATTCATTAATGACAGTGGTCTCAAAACAGTTAGTCTCTCCTTCAATTTTTATGTGTAAGCCAATGTTTCTTTTATTTATTTTTTAATCATAATATCTATTCCAGGAAACTGGCTACTTGGCGGTTGTATGGTTCAGGGAGGAAATAATCACAGTTTTGTTGTGGACCCCTCGCCAATCCCCTGCACTTACAAATAAAAACTCTGAAACGTACGCTTTAATGCCAGCGAGGGAACACCCTGTTAGAAATGTTCTCAAATAAGACCCCCTAAGGTGAGACGTATTACATGGTCCAGAGGACCGGGGGCATCTGTCATGTCCCGTGTGAAGTTCAGTTAGTTCAGTTGCTCTTGGTTTCATTTTGGTGTCTTTCTGTCTGCACGTCATCTGTCTTGTCTTATCTCGCCGACGCCCTGATCGTCTGCACCTGGTGTTAATCAGCTCACGCCCCTTTAAATATGCTCCCTCCCGTCTGTTCTGCGCCAGTGTGTCCTCGTTAGTTCCTTGTCCATGACCTAGCTCTCGATCCTGATCCTCGTCTTGTTCCTGCCTCGTCCCCGTCACCTTTTTCCCTGTTAAGCCTGGCTCGCTCCTTGTCACCCCCTCCCCCCCCCCCGTGTTCCCCCCCCCCCCCCATGTTTGTTCCTGTTCCTTGCTTCCCTCCCGAGACCTTTTAAGACTCTGCTGTGCGACAATAAACTCTTTGCTCTGAACCTACTTACTGCCTTTGGGTCCGGCCCTCGCGTTGTGCTCCCGCACTCATGACAGCATCAGGCTCTGATACAGCAGTAAAAGTTCCTCATAGCTCAACAACAAAGTCCACAGACAACATGACTGGCAACCTAATGAAGCCCCATTGAGTCTGCTCATTGTGACGGAAAGAGACTAAAGCCACTGTCGAGCACCAGGTAACGGCTCGATAACAGGTACCCACATGTATACAGCTGTCGAGCCCTGTACGTACTGGCTGCAGCTCTGGCTCGCGAAGCTGTTGGACCCCTCGCCAATCCCCTGCACTTACAAATAAAAACTCTGAAACGTACGCTTTAATGCCAGCGAGGGAACACCCTGTTAGAAATGTTCTCAAATACTAGACCCCCTAAGGTGAGACGTATTACATGGTCCAGAGGACCGGGGGCATCTGTCATGTCCCGTGTGAAGTTCAGTTAGTTCAGTTGCTCCTGGTTTCATTTTGGTGTCTTTCTGTCTGCACGTCATCTGTCTTGTCTTGTCTCGCCGACGCCCTGATCGTCTGCACCTGGTGTTAATCAGCTCACGCCCCTTTAAATATGCTCCTTCCCGTCTGTTCTGCGCCAGTGTGTCCTCGTTAGTTCCTTGTCCATGACCTAGCTCTCGATCCTGATTCTCGTCTTGTTCCTGCCTCGTCCCCGTCACCTTTTTCCCTGTTAAGCCTGGCTCGCTCCTTGTCACTACGCCCCCCCCCCCCATGTTTGTTCCTGTTCCTTGCTTCCCTCCTGAGACCTTTTAAGACTCTGCTGTGCGACAATAAACTCTTTGCTCTGAACTTACTAACTGCCTTTGGGTCCGGCCCTCGCGTTGTGCTCCCGCACTCATGACAGCATCAGGCTCTGATACAGCAGTAAAAGTTCCTCATAGCTCAACAACAAAGTCCACAGACAACATGACTGGCAACCTAATGAAGCCCCATTGAGTCTGCTCATTGTGACGGAAAGAGACTAAAGCCACTGTCGAGCACCAGGTAACGGCTCGATAACAGGTACCCACATGTATACAGCTGTCGAGCCCTGTACGTACTGGCTGCAGCTCTGGCTCGCGAAGCTGTTGCGTTATGAAACAAAATATTACTATTAGTTGACTCAAACCATATTTAAAATTGGATGCTTTCCAACTTTAGACTGCATGTATCATTCATGGGCCGTCGGCAACTGTTTGGTCATGCATTGAAATTCGCCGTGATCGGTCAACATCTCCTGATGGCGTTGACAGAGAATCTCTTCCGATCGCCGGCGAAATTTGTCTCGGAATGAATATTTTAGTCATGTTTGGAGAAACATGACAAATGATATATGGACTGACACGATAAACATCGACCTCCTGACTGCATGGCTGTTATTATCGTACGCGGCAACGGCGACTGTTATAATTATACAACACTTCCTGGCCAGTGGCAGCAGAGCCCAACACTCCCCCCGACACACACACACACACACACACACACACACACACACACACACGTGACAGTCCTTTTTATTGTCTCAGTCAGCTGACATGTCATCGCAGAGCTGGAACTGCACAGTGACATGTGCTAATCATCTGTCCCGCACTTGTTCACACACGCGTTCGCTCGGTCCATGGGATGCGATCGCCTCTTGTCGCCCTCTGTCTGGCCCCCATTCATTCTCACCTTCTGTCTGTCACCATATCTTTTCCATTCGCGCCCACTTCTCACACCCCCGCCACCCCCCCCCACCCCCACACCCCCCCTCACTTCTCACCCCCTCTCGCCGCCCCCACGCCTTTTTCTTTT
>JAFBJT010087780.1:10823-48080 GCA_016785325.1 Chascanopsetta lugubris
TTTTTATTTCTACCCCCCCCCCCCCCCCTGTTCCGCCTCCGCCCCCCCCCCCCCCCCCCCCCCCCCCCCGAGCGCTCGTATTGTGACAGGCCAGTCGTTCGCAGTGATGTAGTGTTGTGCAAATCAACACAATGCGACTTTATGGGTTTAATCACCGCTATAGTGTATTCTTCCGCCATCCTTTTTGTCAGGTGTGACACTGTTCATAGATTTACTCCTTCGATCCAATAAAGGAAACACAAACCAGTCAGAAAGGCTGAAGAGATGCCAGCAGTCGAGATGGATTATCCTGATCATGTGATCTGGACATGTATGAAACTGAATGTGAGTGTCTGGACAGAGAGGGGAGTCGGGAGAGGCTCAGTGTATCTACAAGCGGCGCGTAGCTTTACAATCAAATTTGTCTTACTGAAGCAAATCAAAATGTATCAAAGTGTGATGACATTTACTATAGTGATGAATTTACGGCATTGGAAACAATGAGATGGGTAATACTACTTTGAGATCATCATGATACTGGAGGGTTCGGTAGTTGGGCCCTCACACCTATTTTACAGATTTCTAGGCTTATGGATTTTCTGTGAGTGTTACCAATACAATATTTTGACATTGGAATGTTCAGAAATGCATAGTTTCCTCATATTGTCCTCTGCCCCAGCTCCTGTTTTCACTCTCCCGCCCCTCCCTCCCTGAAAAGCCCTAATTGGCCAGCTGACCCAGTCTCTTATGGTTGGTCAACTGCTCCCAGCTCACATGGGAGGTGTTCTGCTCTTTGAGCATTAGACTGATCACCATGGAAACATTACCGCAAATAGAACATTAGGTGAAAATCGAAGATGAGGCATTTCAGCAGACGATGAAAAGAACAAGGTGCAACAACATCACAGAACACACAATCCTGTCCAATTTGAACTGGTTTTCTTTGGAAACTTGTCAGTGCCACATATAAAGTGTCTTAAAGCCAAGATGTTTCGAGACGAGCGTCATTACTTACTTAATAACCGATTTGTTTCTGCACAGCGACCCAAGTAGTATTGATCCACCGGTACGTCTTCTTAATGAAATCTGAATGAGGTCTGCTGTGCATGGACGTTTATTGGTTTCTTCACTCTTGTCCCCAAAACAATATATAACGAAAGCTAGTGTAGCACAGCATTGTGTAGTCGTGCATCACAGGTGTGTTGTCAGGCTTTAATATTTGTGCTTGTGAGAGTCAGGGAGGGAAGAGAGGCTTTTATCAGTCGATTCAAACTGCCTTTATTTCTCTTACCACTGTCACTTCCTGTTGAAGTTCTTTCTGCCTCCAGTTTCTACAACCTGCTCGAGTACTGCTTGTATTCAGGTCATGTGTGTGTGTGTGTGTGTGTGTGTGTGTTTGTGTGTGTATGAGATTGTAATTGCAAGTGTCCAGGTACTTCACAGATGAGCAGTAATGGCTGCAGTTATACTGATGGTGCGGCTTCCCCGACCCTCCAGCGTCAGTGTATCTCATTGGGCTCTATAGCGTTGGTCGGTGGATTGACTCTGTGATAGTCGGAGGGTGCGTGAATGCTCTTGTTGTGGAGCGGAGAGATAAAAGAAGCTCGACTCGGAAAAACACTGCCGTGACTTAGTGGAGTGGCTGGGAAACATTGCAATCCAGGCTCATTGCCCAGCGACTTGTGCTGCTCTGTCCTCAGGGATGCGCTCCACTCCTCCACAGTGTATTTGCCAGGCTCCATATGGTGCTGCGGCAGAACAGAATGGGTTTTTATTTTTTATTTATTTGCCTCGTCGCGCGCGCACCCGGCCCAAAGGAGGTCAAACGATTACATCGGCAAAGCGCGAGACATCAGAACTGTACATTTCACGGGGCAGCGGTATCAGACCGTGAATGCAGTCGGTGAGACAGTGGAATGGTGCATTTCCTCGCGGTCAAGGACAGCGAGTGTCTTTCTCGCTGCATATCTCTGATCTTCATCGTTGCTGTTTCCACCTCCCCTCCATTCATCACCCGGGCCTCGTCTGCTCTGCTCGCTGCCATATCCGGTGATGAATTACACCGCTCACACTGAATCAGTCTGCATGAACCGTGACTGCACTGTAACATGCCAGCAAATAGACAGGGACGGAGTGTACCACCATGGCCACTTTGCTCAGGGTTACGTCAATGAAATAACGACTGTGGATATAATCTTTTATCGTAGATGTGAAGTGGTATGATTTGGTGGCAGTGACGTTGTAGGATTATCTATGTCTGTGAGTTCACGTAACACGGTCACACAAGATATCGTGTGCACAGCCACTTCTGCCGCATTCGCACGGGAGATTGTCACTTTCCCCTTCCCCAACTGTCGGATGTGTCCTATATTGTCAGGAACTCCTGACTCTGCAGCGCCCCCTAGCGAAGGCAATACTGAAAAACTGTACAAATGTTTCGGGTGCATTGGCTATATATGGGTAACAATATGCAGCCATGCACTAAAACAGGGATGTCAGATATACGGCCCACGGACCAAAACTGGACACAACTGCTCACACAACGACTGCACACAACACTGTCGAGCAGTTGTCGTTGTGTGTTGTGTCATGCTGTGATTTCACTGGTTCGGCCCACTTACATTGAAATTGGGCTTTATGTGGCCCCTGAACTCAAATGTGTTTGACACAGAGGGATCGCTTACATAAAAGTATCACAAATGAGCTCTTTCCCGAAGGAAACTATCAATTTGTCAATAACAAATCTCATTGAATAAATCTGATTTATCGCATGAAGCACGGAAACAAAGATACCATCTTCATGTCGCTCAACACGTTTGAATTTTATGGAGCTAACCGCACACTTCTTTGTGCCCATTTTGTGCACACTTGCACATTTTGTCCACTATACTGCCCTCGCAAGTTTCCACCCGCTGTGTGTCTTTGCACAAAAGCAGGTTCACATCTCTCATTACCATTTGTTGACAGTTTATGTTTAATTCATCACATCCCCCCGTGAAATAACGATGCCGCTGAGGCCCTCGACTAATCACAATCCCCGCGTGGAGCGTCCTCTCCATCATTAGCTTCACCTGTACCTGGGCTCTCCTCGGCTGCTGCAGCTAATATGGCAGTGATGAGGTTAGATACACAACAGGCCCGTCCGCGTCCGTAACTGCAGGTTGAAGGATGAGACCTAATCACCTAATCACGTCTGTCATCTTCTGTCTGCCTCCGCTGAAGGAGAGGAAGCATCAGGCCTCGCTCTAATTGCCAGTCGGGGATAGGCAGAGTGTGAGACGGGAGAAGTGGCTTGTTTCGTAAAGTAGACAGAAACTGATCTCGGACAAGCGCTGGAATTCAGACTTCACTGAAGAGGACGGAATCTCCAGGAGGTGTTTTTGTACTCTGTGTTTCTCTGCGTATAGCTCCACCATGTCTGTTTGAAACACACTGACAAGGGCAGTTAGGTCTCACCCCTGTAACCATCGCAGAGTGTTTCATGTCTCTTTGACTCTGAGACATTGTACGTGTGATGCAACCATTGCAGATCGTATTATTCTCGCTTAATGTGCGGGTCTTGCATCAGATACGGAGAAGACTGAACATTACACCTCAAGTATGTTTGTGTGCTACGTACGTAGGAAGTGTGGGCCTCGTTAACTATTACAGTGTGTTTGCAGGGAACTGTTGAAGCACAGTCAAATTGCCAAAGTGCCAAATATGGTTTGACAACATGGAGCCGCCACGTTTGTCTGTGAACATCGATGTATCGTCATGACTCGTTCTCTATACTTGAATAGGGTTAACTCTAACCCTATTCATAATTTGAGGTACTTGTGATGGCAAAGTTATGAACATTGCATCGTGGTGAGTTTTGTGTTTTATTGTGAAAGACTTGTGAAACATTCACAGAGGAATTAGTTGCATCTACCTTGACCATGATGCCCTTTTTAGTGATTGTATCCAAGCTGAATTAACCCAGTGTTTATACTGATGGTTTGCACATGCATACCAATTCTTTTAGACTTCACTTGATTCTCTTACTTCAAATAAACATAAATATGTCAAATTTGCTGAATGCCCTTGACCAGTTAATTGTTTCCAATTTGCCAATAAGTACAAAAGTAACACATCAGTCACCATTCTTAGTCCCAACGGGATTTAGAGAAGAAATCGGAACAACCTGCAGTCCTCCTGCAGTCAGCTCACGGACAGATTTACTCTTCCCTCTCTAAGTGATTGCCATAACTCCGACATGTCCCCCAAGCAGCAATGAATGAGCTTACCCTCTAAAAAGAGCTCATCTCAGCAAAGGAAACTGTTTGGTTTCCTAAAAACCAATCGCTGACTGGCACAAAGCTCACTCTTGGTCCCCATTCCAAAGACTTCTGAAGAAAATGGACTCTTTTTGGAGTGACTGAGTGACTGGAGTGACTCCACCTCTGGACAGTGAAGTCAAAGATACAGTACTACAAATATATTTTGTCTTGTGTGACCAGCAGCGGGAGACTCTACTGATGATATTCATCAAGTTCAAGAAATGCCTTGTTTATTTATAATGCCGGTAAAGGTTTTCATCCAAGGGCTGTGTCTTGGATGACATACAAAAAGATGTCTTTGTAGAGACAAGAAGATTGAATTCAGAGTAAAAAAAGTGAAAGAAGGCATTCACTTGGGTTTATTCATGTGCGTGAACTCGGCGCTCTGCTCCCCTCCTGATCCACCCGATGAGGCTAATATGCATGAGGGATTAATATCCAGCTCTCCTCTATTAAAGCAGAAGTGGTGCTGGTGGTGGCAGGTGGATGGAGAGAGATTGTGAAACAACAGCCACACTGATGGTTATCTGTATTTCTTCTTATTGGCCTCTGGGATTATGGGAATTATGGATGCCCACGTACTGCCCAGAAAATCTTATTATGTTTTCATTATCTATTCTATGAAACAGAAAGATGCACAAAGTGCGTATTTTTGCTCTCTTCTCATCTTTAACTCCCATTTAGATACACACACACACACACACACACACACACACACACACACACACACGCAAATGCTCACACATGCCCATGTTTGATTAGGGTTTATTTGTTGCATTATGGGGGCTCAGATGTTTGGCAATTACCTTTTTAGAACAAGATATTTTGAGCCAATGTTTGACTTAACTTTGATAATACACAAGAAATAATGAAAAAAATGCTCAGAGTGTACAATATCTTTAGGTTGATGAGGAGTAATGGTGATGTGTACTTTTTTATACTACAGCTGACATTATGTGAGAGAAAGGATACATCCTGGACAAGTCAGCAGCCAATCAGATGGCTGATTCTGTGCTTCATCTGCATGTGTTCAGATTGTGGGAAGAGGCACTTACAGGGACAACAGTCTCCTCTCAGAATCCAGATATGTGTCATTGTTTTAAAACATGTATCTATTTGCATATTTATTGTAGTATAAAAAAATAATACTATAAGCTTGCAGTTGTATAGGTGCTTAAATGAAGGTATGCCTTCGTTATAATGTAGACATTGATTAAAATAGCATAACAGGGAGTTATCGCCACATAGTGTTAAGGAGTGTGACTAGTAGCACTATAATGATAATAGCACTCTGATGCATTAAGAAAATCCTCTTCAAAATAAAAGCACATCACTTAACGACTTTTTATCCCATCTAGAGGCCCGCGACCCACTGTCAACGGGTCCGCAACCCACTTTTGGGTCACGAACCACCAGTAGAGAGTCAGTGGCCTAGATTGAGAGAATAACTAATCTAACAAGGACACACACTAATCAGAAATATGTATCACATTATCATAGAGCTGGGTGCATCATTCATAACCGTTAGTGGGCAACACCGTCTGAATTCCAGATTAAAAGTAAAGGGTAGCACTGGTTCTACTTTGCCAGAGAACCAATCCCTCAAACTCCTTTTTTTGTGTTACATCTCAGTGGATCCATCCTCCTCTATAGGACCTCTTAATTAATCAATGATTGACCGTGAAGCCCTCAAGCCCTTTCTCTTCTCCACTCTAGTCAATGTGGTAACAGCAGGCGGTGTCCATACCAACAGAAACACTGATTGGGAATTGAACATTTCAGAGCTGTGATGCCTTACACTTCAAAGCTTTTCAAAGCCTGGCTGTCGCTGGGCTGACAGGCAGCGGCTGAGAACCTCTTCAGCACGCCTCCAATGACGCGCACCACAATCAAGGAACCGCGCCTCCTGCATGCAGGATTCACTCTCAAAATAAGCTCATAATCTGTGCATGTGCGTTTCTTCTCCTTTTTTTTCTGTCAAAATCGTCGCAAGCTGTGAATTGAAGCTTCGCAGTGACGCCGGCGGCGCTGCAAACATCCAGCTGTGGTATCAATACATCAATTCAAGAGTCTATTTTTTCAAGGAGCCATACATCGGGAGGGCCAGGTCACTTTTTCCGCTGTTAATTAAAGCCTATAACATCATGCCCCTGCACGGTTCACTGTAATTGAGTTGATTACTGCTGGTGGCTCGACTTTTCACATTGCCTCCCACACACACGCGCGCACACACACAGGTAGAGAGGTCAAACACCTACACTGTTGCCATGGAGCACTCCCTGGAGAGGACTACTTAGCAGGGGCGGGACGACTGAATGCAGACTTTAGTTAATGATGAAAGAGACTTTTCGGTTGTATCCATAGACTGCATGCAGCATCCGTGACGTCACCCGTCGCCTTCTGCAGAGTGCTTTTCAATCAAATTGTGGGCGTGTCGCCGTCTTGCCGATGCCAAACCCCTCCCGGCTCCTGCTTCATCCAAAAACGGGCAAAGACGCGGAACACGCACCTAGCTGTGGGTGGGCCCACTGAGCCGTCGCATCACCCACAGTACGTGCCAGCTGTCTGTCAAGAGGCCACGCACTCAAACATCAGTAGAATAAAGAAAGCAAGTTAGAAACCAAATTCAGCCCCCGTAGAGTTGTCACAGCAAAAAAAATGTGACTGACTGAGACGAAGTTTGTACCAGGTTTTGAACATGTTTGATTCACCTCTAAAGTTGGCCATTTTAAAGTGGGGGTCTATGGGGCTTTGCCCCCTTTTAGGGTCAGTGGCCAACCTGTGAACTGCACGTTTTTTCGCTTCATCTGTCTGCACTGGAGGTTGCCCCTCAGTTGTATCAGCCAGTATCACATTCAGACTGTGGTGTAGCACAACTGAGGCGGAAAGCAGAATGTCTCTGCTGCTGAGACAATAGCTAGAATTATTGAATATTTCCTGTGTGGGCATTTATCTGAAGTTTGATCCCTTCGGGCTTCTGTATAATGCAGCAATTATCTCAGATGGAGTCATTTTTGCATGTGCGTACATTCTCACTTTCAAGTTCTCTTTGCTGTACCTCCAGCTCCTCTTCCCCCTCAGCCCCGTTCTTCCTCCTCTCTCCTCTTCACTTGGGACTCACTGAGCTCCAGGATTAGATTAGCTATCATTTATAGCAGGCCTGGGAGGCTGTGAAGAGCAGACTCCATCAGATGGAGAGATAATGGTGCTTTATGATAGATCCCAGCTAATGAAATGCCACTGTCTGTAATGAGATCAGTGAAAAGTGAGCTTTTGACCCTCTGAAAAGGGCAGGCGGTGAGTTGGGAATATCTACCGGGATGTTCTCCACTACCAGATTTACTGTCCATGACTTTGACCCTTTGAAAGTATCTTTTTTATGATTCATATTTAAGACAAAACAGTGGGGAAAGTAAGTTCCAGAGCAGTGATTCAGAGTCTGGCAGCGTGACGTACACATGTGAAAACAAAAGCCAAAATGCTAATGCCAACATTTACCACAGGCTGTGAGGAGGAGCTGTACAAACAGTGGGAGGTGTGTAAGGTCAAGATGAGGATTACTCATTCACAGTGTGCGGCCGAGGTCCACGCAACTGTGGGGCTGCACAGAAAAGCTGCACAGTAGCGTGACGAGCGTGAATTGCTGAGTCTGAGCGGACTATCAACGAGGAAACGAAGCGACAACCTAAACAACACATCGAAAATCAGCTCCGCCAAAAACACTTGAGTGCTTTTCCTCTCGGTTTGAAGTGATGACAATCTGCGTCTTTGCTCCGGGAATGACATGGAAGCAAATGATGTGTTAAGTCATGAAGACGGGTCATTGATGGGTTTTGGAATCATTAAAACACGCAATTACATTTGCGTGCGTGGTGGTGGGGTCAACGCGTGTTTCTATCCGCTTGTGATTGGCTCCAGCCCATTTGTGACCCACATCATTGTAGTCATCAGATAGATGCAGATACATTTAAAGGTGATGTTTGAAAGATTCACCAAGTCAACAGACACTTGGCTCTCTGCCTGCTCTCTGCGTATCTAACGTTAGCTCATGCATGCTCTGCACCGGCCCTTAGAATGGCTTCAGTTCTGTTGGTGTTTGTCCCCACAACTGAGTCTTCTCCTGAGCATTGTCACTTCCTGGTCTGCCAGATGCACTTCAGCTAGATTGTTGTAGCTGCTCTGGGGGTTTTTTCCCCCTGAAAAGCAGAGAGCGGCCAAGAGGATTTTGCAGAAACTCCCACAGCAGAACATCCAGATGGAAATCAGTCCCCCAAAAATGTGTAGAACCTTTAACGATTTGGTTTTATGAATACATCAACACAGTGTTACACTTTTATATGACCATAAGAGCATAGTCATATTCAGATCTTGTGTGTTTTGGACTCATCAGCACATCAAGTTTGAGTTGATTTTCCCCGGCAGCTATGAATATGAAAAATTAAAGATAAGAAGTTCTCATAAAAAAAGAGCAAAAATGTGTATTCTGCGTGCAAAGGCAGATTTAATAAAAGAAACACTCACGTGAAGATTGCTTAACAGCTTCATTTACCTTCCTGCAGCTTAGAGAAGCATATGCTGTTTATCATCATCATCTGTTTCGCCCCAGGTGAAGCACTATTTCAGGACACCTTTGTATGACACCCACACGCACAAAAGTACTAAAAATGGTATGATTTATCTTTCTCCATTGCTTTTTATGTAACTATAAGACACATTATGGAATTTGAAAGAGAAAATATCGGGACTAACATGACTGGTAATAGAGCAGCCAGTTCCCCGTTTACCTTCAGGAAGATTGAGCTCAGTAAGACCTGTGTTTATTTATTAATTCATGTCAAAATGGATTCTGTGAAAGAAATTCATTAGTAACGTAGACAACATGTTTTATATATATATATATATACATATATATATATATATATATATATATATATACGCTCTTCAATACACCCATTGTACAAAGTAAGATCTCTGTATATTGTAAGACAATACGTTGTTTGGTTTAACATGCGTTGTTGAAAGCATCACTGTTCAGATTCTCTTCCCTCCTCTTTACAAATGTTGCCTGGACAACAAGAACCTGAATCCAGAATAACTGGAGTTACGAGACCTAAAACGGCCCATTTCAAATAACTTTCACTGTTCATTATAGTACTTTCTTTACCAGGTCTTAGCTTATAATTTACTTCTATCGGTCTGTTGTGTTGCTGTAGTTGTTTGATTTTGTTCGTCAGCGTTTTCATCCTCATTAGTTGATGATTAATGGTGGTTTCTTTGTTGGGTGTGGAGCATATGAGTCATTTTTTACTTTGAGGAAGTAGAAATGTAGGAACATAACCCACAGAAATCAACATCAAACATAATGATGTATAGAAATGTCTATATTAACACTAACGATTCAATTCATATGGATGGACCTGTAATTGGTCTCTGCCTCTCATACACATTTATACCGTCTTTCTGAATAACACCTAACATGACGGTTAAACTAACCTACTGCATACGGACCTATAGCTTATAATCATTTGTGCCCACGTGAGATTATGCTTGCGTGTCAATCACTTTGTGTTCTCTGTTATTTGTTAGCGGACTCCGCTGACAGTTATCCTGATTGCCTCTTCTCTTCCTCCGCCATCTCTTGAAACATTCCGCCCATTAGCTCATTTTCCTTCCCTCTTTCACGCCCCCGTCATCTCTGAGGAGGAGGGCAAAGGTCAAGTGAGGTATCGTAGCAGGAGAATTCCGCTTTTCATTCGCACCTTGTCTCCCATCATCCCTCAACTTCATTTCTCATCTCTGCTGCCGTCGTTCCCACAGGGCTCACTTCTCCTTCGAAACATGTGTTTTGTGTCTAAAAGGAGTAGAAGAAGTCAGAGGCATCGAATCAAAGTGTTGTTCTGCACACTTTCCTTTTGGCTATTTGAGGATATCATTTTATAGATGGATATTTCCTTTGAAGGTAGAGTGTGTAAGATTTGGTGACAATCTCCATGTGACATTTCATGTTGTATCCATCACCCCCACCTTTCCCATCCGAGCATACAGGAGAACCTATGGTAGCCCTGGGTTGCCATTTAAGATGAAAAGATGCTTAGTACGTCCAATTGGAGCTATTGTACATGGCGGCCCCCATAGGGAGGACCCACACTCTCCTGATGTAAATATACATTGAAGGTCTCACTTTGTTTAAAAAAACACACAAAAAAACAAGTCATACATTGAGGTGATAATACCGTGGTAAAAATGTCTGTATATATAGGATTTGTAATTCTTACACACTGCACCTTTAAAGCCACCGAGCTGGCAAGAGACAGTTTTCTTGTATTATGTAATTAGATTAACTCTGTACCCCCACACACACTCTAACTCAAAACATCTCCTCAATGCTCAGACTCTGTCTGTTATTGACAAGCAAGCCTCCCGCTGACCACACCGAAACCTCCTGAATCCACTTCCTTAATAACATTTCTATGATTGTCAAAAAGTCATTTCCGAGGCTAATCTCCTTTTGAGTGGGATGGAGGTGGAGTCACAGAGAGTTATATACTTTTTTTGTGTGTATTATTTAATTGAGGAGTCATGGCAGGATTATATTTTATGTGGTCCAGGGGAGCAGCCGGTCCTGGTGAGGCGTCAGAGGAAATTGATTTTGTGCCCCACATCCTTTTTCCTGCAGCTCCTGGCCGGCGCTCAGCTGGCACAGCCCCGTGCCGCGCCAGGCGAGTCAGGCAGCACCAGGGTCTCCCATACGTTTCTTTATCTGTGGGAGGAAGGCTTACTGTCTCATGGAGACAGAGTGAGAGAAAATAGTAGAGGGAGACATGCTCTGGATTAGTTAAGTGTACTACTCTTTTGTTTGCGTGTGTCCGGGATAGGTCAAAGTCCATGAAAAAAAAAAGAAAAGAAATTATTTTTCCATTAATCCAAATGTAAAGGTACAGTGTGTGAGATTTTGGTGACATCTATCGGTGAAGTTGCATGTTGTGTCCATCACCTCACCCATCCCTTACGAGCATGCAGGAGAACCTGTGGTAACCCTCGGTTGTCATTAAAGCTCAAACGATGTAAAGTGCATCCACTCTGGGCTAATGCAAAAACATGGCGGCCCCCAGAGGGAGGACCCACTCGTGATGTTAATTTACATTAAAGTGCTCGTTGTATAGTATTACATTTGAATTGTCAGTATATTATTGTTTTTAAATCTTAACCCTTGATAAAGAAGTGGAAAAAAAAGACCAACATTTTACACACTGCACCTTTAAACCACTGTGCCCTGCACAGTGACTTCAGGTCACAGTTGTGTGAAGCCGTTCTCAAACATGCAACAGCTTTCTGAAGGGACCGAATGTGATAGAAATAGAAATAACCTAAATTATTCGACGATATAATCCTGGACATGTTTTATCTTTACAACGCAAAATGTAAATTGATTTGCATATCGCGTTGACAGTTCCGTTTAAAAAACAACAGTAGAAACATGCTGTGACTTTACAGCATGTGTTACCGCCCTGTAGTGGACCCTCTGCTGGAGTGGCATTTAATGACCTCTGTCACACTTAACATGCTTTACAACCAGACTCCCTCATCACCTCAGCTGCTCCCCTCCCCAGAGGACCGGTTCTGAATTTCAACCGCAGCCGTCCTCTGAGAAAAAGGGAAGGGAACTATGGAGAGAGCGCACACCTCGGGGCAACTTGGCTGGCTGGTAATACCACGATCACCTGGGGCGTCACCCAGGGGCTAAAATGTGTTAAGATGACCTTTTTGCTTCTAATTAAAGTGTGTTTCACATTCGGCCAGATGTGACCTGGAGTTGGACTGAGGACAGAGGCCATGCGAGGGTCCTCGCCTCAGCTCATCCGCCTCGCCGTCACCTCCTTCGCCACTGTGTTTGCTACTTAAAAAAAAGGTGTGAAGTGCTGACACCGTGCTGAGTGCTGCATGGACATCCATCCAAAGAGGAACGTTAAGTGCACTGACAACAACCGGTCCAACATGTCCGACAGTGCAGAGACTAATGGAAAACCCTTTGTGCGAGTCCCATGTGCAAACCCACACATATCTGCTCTCCAGCGTCTCTTCCATTTTCTCCTCCTCACTTCGCTGTCAGCTGTGAATCAAAAAGACACGTAGTCTCTCACCTTTACCGCAGTTTGCTTTGGGAATGATCTGCGGCTGCACTTGTCGTCATGAAAAACAAAGGCCGATATGAGGAAGAGAGGACAGAGATGACACCATCTCATTAGGAATATGTCGAAACATTAAACAAAGCAAGGAGCTCATAAAGCACGTGTCAAAGAGTTTTTCGTTCAAAGTAATGTGGAAGGTAATTTTCATTAAATACGCAATCAATCAAATGTGGACACTTCATTAGTTTGAGGGGATGAGGAGCTGATGTGATTTTTTTCCCAACTACTCAGAAGAAAGTCATGATATGAGAGTAAATGTATGAGAGTCTGATGATGTTAACGTTTTTTGGAACTTTTTGAAAATAGCACGTAATAGCGACACCTGTGGTGGTGAAATGAAGTGTAGTCAGCATTCTGCTGCTTGCTGTCACAGCCATGCCTGCATGTGTTGGCCATGAGTTTGCGGCGAAGCCAGCGCTAACACTGGAGAGGGTTGTCGCCATGGCGACCTGGCCTAGCTGCTGCTCTCACGGCAGCCTATGATTTTTTTTAAGTACAATTTGGAAATGATTATGCTACATGTCTGGAAAGTTTGCATCAAACATGTAAATGTTAGGAAACTTCTAACATGCAGCAATTTAAAAAAACTGCAAATCTCTGGGAATCTCCTGTTCTACTTTCAGATTTTCTGTCTGAAAATGGGCTTCGAATGTTAAATCTGTGGCTTTCAAACATCTCATTATGTCCGCACTAGGACAGAGACAGCACCTTACTGAGGTAAACAAACTTAGTATCCCTTGTTGACATTCCGAACGAAACAATTTATTCAGCAGGTCTGTGCCAACATTGAAAAATGTGCTATTGTCTTAAATATTTGACAACAGACCAGTGGAAAGTGGAGACACGTGGAGAATCGTGAAAAGAATGAAAACATTGTATTCAATAAGATACGTCCTCAGTTGTTTAATGTTTTAATTTTGGCCTTGTTGAAATGACTCAAGTTGGATATGATTGGTTCCCGCTCCTGCATGTGTGCGATTAGTAAAATCCACCTTATCACCCTGGCTCCAGCAGAGAGCAGGGGGGGGGGGGGGGGGGGGGGGGGGGGGGGGGGGGGGGGGGGGGCTGCGCGGGTGGGCTGCGCTCCGTGTGCCGGTGGTCAAGCTATTTGTTGGGTCTTGAAGGCGTGAGGACCGAGGGACGGCTTTCCAGAGCACTCACGTGTTTGACTGAGCTGTCAGTCACGGGAGTGTTGACAGCTGATGGCTCAGCGAGGGTGTGACGCTCAGAGGAGCAGAGGCTGCTGCGATAGCGTCGGTCGGAGCGGCTAAAGGTGGACAAACTCTCCCACCGTCCCCACTGTCACCACTATGTGGTGCCGTGACATAGTTATGATCATGTCGGTCGATTCGATTCTAATCGCACAGATCCGCTGCAACATCTAACGTTCAGGCATAAAATCACCGGGAGATGTGATTATCTGTCACGACCAGAGGTGATGTTCAGAGACTCCAACTCACACAACCGCACACTGCACACAGCTTTTATTTTAATTCCTCATTTATTCGGAATGAGCTATGATTCATAATCTCTGTCACAGATGTGAGCTAAAGAGCCATGGAAATTGAAAATGACTTTTCTTAGTCAGCCTCAGCCAAATGTCCTTTTTATAACTTTAATAACATGCTGCTTTTGTTCCAAGCCATTTTCACACATGGCTTTTCTTTTCATATATGAGGAACGAGTGAGATTTTTATGGTCAAGCATGTTTTTAACATCGTTCATTGGAGAGGTGCTGTCTGTGTAGATTAGGCGGGAGGATGGACATCAGACCACGATCAACATAAAAAAAAATGAACGCAGATGCCGCGACGCTGCAACGATAACTAGTGTTGATTCATGTTTACAGACGTCAGTAATACTGTAAATATACGACTATAGAAGAACTTGTCTCTTCTGAGTGGCTGTTTGAGGCCGTTGAAGCTGTGGGGCAGTCATTGCTTTAGGCTGTTGAAGTCATGGGGCCACCGTAGCTCAGAGAGGGAGATCACTTCTGGGTTCAGTCATTCAGTTCATCTTTTGGTGACCGCACCAGTGTTTGTTACATTTTGGATTCTTGATTGAGAAGTTGGAAATGTAGAAATGTCAAATATCAATTTGCCGTGTTTCTGTGCGTCGGGACCCATCGTCTCACCATCAGATCGGTCAACATCTTCTCCGTCTTCACCAGCAGTCAGTGGAGTTAATAAGTCTGCATGGCCTCTCTGTTATTATTAGCCGTAAGGTCAGACTGTGTCATGTCGTGGCAGCCAATGGCAGGCGAGGACGAGGTGTCGCAGGTCATCGGGAGGCTGGAGAGTCTGACAGGAAGAGCAGGAGAGACACTAAGCAGGACAGGGCGGTGAGGGGGGGGTGGTGGGCGGGGGGGTGGGGGTGAGGGGGGGGGGCGCATCACCAACTCCTACACAGACACACTGAGGATAACTGGCTGCATTAACTCTGTCCATTACTGCCTTTCTCTCTCAGACAGGAAGTGACTGATCCAGGCAGATGTGTGGGATTTATTTATATCCTGGGTTATTTAGCTGCTTGCTTGTCGTAAGCAATGAGTGTGCGTTGTGTGTGTGTGTGTGTGTGTGTGTATTTTATCTCCAATGTGCAATAGAGACTGACAAAGAGAAGGCGTAAATAAAAAATCATTCAAATTAAAAGTTAGTGAAACAGGAAATTGTTGGACTTAATAAAGGGTAACAACAATCACATAAGGCTTCAAAATACGAATAGAACATTGGCGTTCTCTTTACACTTCAAAGTCAGAAGTGAGAGAATTATGTTTCCAGTCAGGTCCGTAGACAAAGTCAGTCATTTCAATTTGTGTTTTCATCATGAAAACGTGTCGACTAAATCTTTCACAAACAAACCAGAGCAGCTGTGGATTTGTGTAATTAATAAAGAAAGATGTGACAGGATCAATGATTCATCTCATGCACCTGTAACCATGTGATGTTTTCACTATTTCCGTTTGATTTACTTTGACACAAAAAGACAGAAATACTGGACAATATTTCATTTAAAGGTCCATCAATCAACTTAACTTGACTTTTTATTGTCAATAAAGAACAGGTCATTACAAAAGCAGAATAATTGGGCACTTCTCAACTGACTCCTTTGCTTCTGTCGACCTGTGGTCAACTCTTACGTGAAGCGACGCAGGTTGATGATGTCACATGTGTCATGTGCATCTGCTTCCAAGCCCATGATCATCATTGCCATCGGCATCCTTGTCTAGCTAACTCTGATACAATAGCAACAGTGCGTGATCGTTCAGAAATGAAGTCATACAAAGACACAAAAACAGGTCCCCCTAATTTCTATTAAGTTTAAAACATTGAAACTTGAAACACAAAAACAAATAGTTTCAATAGAGTTTGGCCCTGGATGTGCCTGAAGCAGATGCGCTCTTTTCAGTTTTTGGGGACAGAGCCCCAGGGTTGGTGTGAGCTGCCTGGGCCGACTCTGTTTGCTCTGCTCCAGATCAGGAGCCGGAGATGGGAGAGAACGGCGGCTTCTCCTGGGCGAACGCTGCAGTGGATCCCACAAACAGTCCCAGATCACATCAGACCCAGCACTGCCTCCCACTGACCCAAATACAGGCTGACATCGAGCAGAACCCAGCTCAGCACAATGTGTGGCGAGATCAGTGTAAATGCAGAGGTGATGTAGTGTATGTAGAGGGTTGGTATTATCGGATCAGTATATATCATTATTCTTCAAGGTCTTTTGACTCAGCGAAAAAATGTAAATAAACAGATCTATTTTTTAACCCCATACTTATCATTAGAACGTCCTACAGCGAAATAAAGAAATCAAAAAATACTGTTGATTGTAATTTTTGGAATCATTAGCTGAGAAATGTGACACTGATCTTCATAGTAACTGTAAACCTGTGTTTACAGCTTGTGTGAAAAATGTTATACCTCATATTTCATACAAGCTCTGTTGCCCATTAAGTCTCAGTGGAGAGGTGAAATGATATCGATTCAGTTTTATGATCCGGAGAATATCAGTGAAATAAATCTCTCATGGTTTTCAGTGACGTTGGTTGAAATGTACACTGGATTTGTTGTGATGCTGCAGGTCACACTCTCTGGTGTATGTTTCACAGTGGTGGTGAGAGACTGAACTCTGACTTTCATCAAATGATCAAAATTGACAAATCTGTAACATCTGTGATAAATGTGGAGGGACACAGACCTTAGGAAATTATAGTATCTATCTGCTGATTCTGCAAATCTACGTTTGTGTGTGGTTCAAATATCTTGTGAGCTTTTCATCTGATCGGTTTCACACTTGGCAGATGTATTGACGAGGACCTAATGAAGTGCTGAGTCAAATTTGGTGTGAGTTGGACATGTGTTATAGCTATGCACACTATGCTTCGAGACACAAGGAAAGGTTTACAAAAATATTTATTGATCTTAACTTCAAAATGAAACATGCGCGATGGCATCTTCAGAAAACGAGGATCAAAAAACACAACATAACGCGCTGGAAATCAGGCGGATAGAAAAACTAACAAAAGATGACTTGACTAACAAGGAATGAATAAACAAAAGGTCCTGGGATAAATCCAGGAATCAAAATAACTTAGGAACATGAACGACAAGACTTGACAATTGCAAGGACGATGACGTGACGACAAATAACGCCCCGACTATACAAACTCTTTACGTAACCTTGTTACGGCTAGGCACTCTTGGCACGGATCCAAATGCTTCAAGACACAAGGAAAGGTTTACAAAAAATATTTATTGATCATAAACTCAAAATGAAACATGCGCGATGGCATCTTCAAAAAACGAGAATCTCTAAACACAACATAACGCGCCGGACATCCGGGACACAAAAACTAACAGAAGATGACTTGACTAACAAGGAATGAAAAAACGAAAGGGGTTGGGATCAATCCAGGAAATCACAAATCTTACGACTTGACGATGACGTGACGACAAATAACCCACTGGCGACAAACAAAAAAGAGCGGGGAGTTTAAGAAGGGAGAGGGGAACCAGGGCCAGGTGCTGACAATCAGGGGAATCACCGCAGGTGCAGACAATCAGGGCAATCAGACAAGACGCAGGCAAGACAGGGAGAGTGCAGACAGAAACAGGAAACCGAAAGCTCACCAAAATAAAACAGGACATGACGTAAAATGTGAAGTAACTGAACGGGGAAACAAATCAAACTTAACACATTTGACGACGCACAACAACGTGTAATGGATTCTCTGTCAGTAGATGTTTTTTCTAATAGCAGGAGGCAAATAGTCCCAATCCAAGGCGGCTTATGTCTCTGTTGATATAAAAGGATTAATTGAAAGCAATGCAGAAATAATCAGAAGGACATTTTATTACTTTTTTTGTAATCACCTGAAAGTATTAACTGCTGTTTTCATTACCATCGAATGAGACTTTATTATGAGCCATCAATATATTCATCTGAAATTTACATCAGGAGCTGATTTTCTCTGTCACGGCCGCAGCTCTAATGACCATAACCCGTAATGATTCAACTACAGAACTTTTCTGTATTAATGGAAGCTCAGTGCAAACATAGGTGCTTCAACTGCAACGTGCAACTCCCCATTTCAATTGTCAATTGGTTGCCCAAATTGCAAGTTGTCTCATATATGTAGGGCATAGCATGGTTTGACATCCCTGTCCCTTACCCCTCAACAAGTTAAGGGAAAGCAACCTAAATCTTTTAAGAGGGTATAGTCTGAGTTGAGGGATCCCTCCACCAGAATAGAAAGAAGTGCAGTAGATGTCACATGTCACAAAATAACATTCACAACATTGTCATGAAAAGACGTTGTGTAAAATAAATTGAGAGTATAATTTCACGTAATCCTACACTCTATACTTTTCAATACATCAATCACAGCAACAGACTTTCTAAGTCACGATCAGCATGTGCCCCTGAGTCACATGATCAACTTTTACTTGTTGCAGCAGTTGCAACGAATGCAGGTCATTTTGAAAGAGCCAGCATCACCGCATCATTTACAACAGGCAGGTTCCGAACGACCGCTCCACCAGTGGCCCCTCTGATAAATGACGTAAACCCGAATCCTTATTAAAATCAAGCAAACACATATACATATAAATATGGAGGTGGTCATTACATCTGCTGTGACTGGATATCACCTTGTTGGCAGGTCTGTTGTGATGGGTTTTGTGGCGTTAATATCCGGAGGGCGATGCTACAATTACAGGTTGTGCTGCTGCGTGATATAAGACCACAGCTCTCTGTCTGTCTGTCCGTCCGTCTGTCTGTCTGTCTGTCTCTCTGTCTGTATGTCTGGCTGTATGTGTTGTCTCTCTCTGTTCCTGTCAGCTCCCTCAAACTCCCTGTGTATTGATGAGTGTCGTGACACGCTGACAATTTCATGGCAGCCCGAGCGACTATGACAGGCTTTTGAAAATATTACAGTTATTTCCCCCCTCTGCCTGGAGGTCTGTGCTCCACTCACTCTATCTTTCTCTGTGTATTGACGAGTCTCATGCTGAGACTTGTGTGGGTTCGTGGTTGAGGAGTACCTCTAAAAAAGAGACAGCTGCATTGAGTCGGAGTCACGGCTTTGCTTTTCTGCGTTCCTGAAATGATGCTTCCCGAATTCGGAGCTTCATTTATGTTTAAAAATGTCACTCTTTTTGTCATTGCACAAAAATGACAAGATATATGAGTCGTCTATTCTTAAGTTTGTTCAGTTTTTTGCATCATATTTTTGGAGAAATATTCAGTACCATATTTTGAGGTGGATCAATATTTTGTTTGTTAGTTTGCATCAGGCTTTAAACATGTTTAATTCACCTCTAGAGTTGACCATTTTAACATGGGGGTCTATGGGGATTTTCTCCCATTTGGAGTCAGCCCCCAGAGGCCACCCTATGAACTACAAGTTGTTTCACTTCCTTGTGTGCTTTATCCGTCTGCACCGGAGGTTGCCCATTGGGTGCCACCCATCATAGTGTTGGACAGGCCTTGGTCAATGATTGGATCCCTGCTCATATACTGGCCAAGTAGAACAGGCCTAATTCAATGGCGTAATTAAGAAGAATTTTAGCTTAACTTAGCTTGATTAACTTAAGCGGTTGATGGAAAGGTGGCACAACATGTTTGAAGTTATGTTTGAACTCATTTGAAAGACCCACAGTGACATCATCCTCAGCCACTGGAGACTTGTCTCAGGCCACATACGCAACAAGTTCAATGGTCAGTCCCCTCTGTCTCCTCCAGGGTCCGGAGGGACCACAGTATCAACCACAGTAACAAAGCTGACATGGACGTTTTTCTTTTTTCTTTGCCGCATTGTGGTATTTCTCTCTCTCTCTTCTCTGGACGTCCAATCTGACAGAAGCTGTGTTTCATCTTATTTTTTCCAATAAGCCAAATGTGGTTGTTGTTTTCCCCGTGAGTGTGAGAAAAGTGACTCCCTCCAAAAACCACCGTGTGATGTGAACTTTTGATCAGGTTGTGAGTAATGTGTCTTTAAAGTTGCTTTCCTGCCGGAAAGTGCAGGAAGAGTTGGCCTCTGCTCTGGGCTCTGTGGAGAATTACCACTGATAGTGTCTGATTGCTCCCACTTTAGGATCATCTCCTTTGATCTACTAAAAGCTGCAGGTCTGCAGCACCTCTAATGCTGTGTGTGTGCGTATGTGTGTGTGTGTGTGTGTGTGTGTGTCTGTGTTTCCAGCGTGTGACAATATGCCCACTATTACTTTCTCCTCTGCTAAAGGCTCGGGCCCTGATTCCCTGGATGAAAACATGTCCCTCCTCTTCATCTTCCTCCTTCATCAGTTTGTGACTGGAGCTAATCCATCATCAGTCTTGTTGTTGTTGTTATCTTGTGTTTGCTGTGTCAGGGTCACGTCAGGTGTGTGTTGCAGTGAGCGCTGCTCACTGAGGACGTGATAGACGATTATCTGCCCGATATCAGATTTGATTCACACCTTCAGAGAATTGCAGGGGTGTTGGGATTTAAAGATGATCCAAATATGTAATCAGGTCTAATAATCTTGAACTTCTGACAGACGTCATCTGAATGTCACAGATTTATGATGGGATGCACAAAGGAATTTTAAAAACATGGAAGAACACAGACACACTGATGTAAACAAACGCAGTAAATAGGACCAGAGCAGCTGCTGTGCATTGTAGGAAACAACTATTGAGTCACCCATCTGGTGACCTGAAATCTCACAGAATCTCATGTGATTTCACTTCCTCTCAGCATGACAAACATGGAGAAGAGCTGATGTCACCAGTGCACTGTGACATGTTCTATTTTGCCGCAAAAGACAAAAAGAAAGAAAAAAAGTTTCCTGGCTCTCATTGGCTGTTGCTCAGTATAACAGCAGAGCCTAATGATAAATAAATTGTAAATATTCTACATGTTCGATATTTATGAAGCTATAGTTTTCTTCCATATGCAAATTGGTCCGTGTCTATCAGCATTAAAGGGCATCATCGCCACCTACTGTTGTGAAGTGACGGCACTCCGATGCATAAAAAAATCCTCTTCAAAATAAAAGCACAGGATATTTTTTTTCTTAACTTTTTTTCCCATTCAGGCGCACGGCCCACTGAAAACAAGTCTGTGCCCCACATTTGGTTCAATATCTAACATTTCAGGATTATTCGAGCGGATCATTGGCATAAGTGGCCACAGATCGGTAACATCCCCCATCATTGTCGAGAACTCAGGTCAGATTTTCTCAAAGTCCTGATTCACTTCTTCCCTACTGGCTCTCCATCGCCTCCACAGGCTACGTCCTGCAGCAGGTCACTTGTGCAGCAGCTTGGAGCTCCAACCCTTTCGCTATAGCGCGTCTGGCTAACCAGGAAGCTATTGAGGGCGGGGTAAAACTGGAGTAAACATCAGCACCATGTCGTGGCAGGTTTCTGAGATTCAAAAAGAAAAAAATGATAGACCTAACGTTCGATTGAGGTAATATTGCTATAGTGGTGTCCACCTAGTTCAGGATTTCATACTTATAGTACTTTCCATTTTGCAGTCCCTCATCCCACCTCTAGTCAAACTGCAGACGTATTGAAATAACAAGCTGCAGTGTTTACATCTCCAGCTGCTTCACCACCCACTCCCACAAACCCCCGCCTGCACTTTGACTCTCCTCTTCCTTGTCGCTGCGTCTACACGCGGTTCACGTTGTCGGAGATGTCTCGCCGCCTCACACACCCTCATTTGTATTCGTCAAACTTTAATGAACGCTCGGCCCATGAATGTTGCATGACTCCGAAACAACTTAGAGCGCGTTAGCGCATGCACGCGCAGAGAGACACATGATTTATTACTTTCACTGCAACACGTATGCTTTTGTTTCCCTGCGAACGCAGAGATAGCACTTCAATGTACTCTGTATGTACACTGGATGTCACACGTACAACTCATGACAGGACGTCAAGTTAATTAGTGTTTACGCTGTTGTGCTGAAGCAGCTTCCACTTAGGAGATAAACAAATGTTGGATGATGCGGTTAGCACCAGGTTTGAGCTCTCGGTGTGCTTGACAGGGCTAAATGCAGGAGACCTGTGGTTTCACCTCCGTCCTCACAGACCCGTCAGGATCATTTGAAGTCCGCCAGTGGTTTTCACTCGCCAGCGACTCCGACTGCAAACTTGCTGCAGATCGACGAGAAACAGGATGAACTGGCGCCCATTTTTTTCTCACTATCTATCAGGGGGGAGGTGAAATGGAAAAGCGGACCTCACTGATGAGTGTGAGATATTCACAGTGGTGCCTTTCCTGAGATAGAACAGAAAATGTAAAGTTTCCCGCCTAATGTCACGACCCCGAGACCCCCTGAGACGTGCTCTCCAATCAGCTGCTAGTGTCCTCCTGTGTGCAGAGAGAGTGAACAGGAAACACAGAGTTGGAAAGACTGTATCCACCTCACTTGCACTGTGTTCTTAAGAGGCGGCAGCTACTCCACTGCTGCTACTTCTGAATAACACTCATTATGTTATTTTTAGTCGCTTTGAAATGAACTCATGTTAGGTGGAAACATGTTGAAATCAAGTCTATTTTTCTAAGGTTATAGGATTTACATGCATATTTAACATGCATGCAAAATCAAAGTCAAAAGTCAACAGTCTTGTGGGAATCTTGTATCACCAAAACAAAAAAATGCTTTATATGCACAATGGATATTTACAATAAAAAAAAAAAAATTAAACATCAATGCTCCTAATTAGACAAAACCCATGTGAGTCGGTTCCAGCAAACATTGCCAAATGTACATTTGATATAAATTGATTACAAAAATACAAACATTTCTCCATTTTCAAGGATGCAAAAAACAATAATGCCATGTAAACATTGCATTTTTTTAATATTCATGCCAGGTATATAAACTAATGTGATAGACTATGGGATTTTAGCTTGGCTATATGAAATCTGAGCAAGGACATGTAGCACCACATGTTTTATTTCTCGAATTAAGTTGTGATATTTTGAACCATTATGTCATATCATATCCATATTCAATATTGATATCCATATTATTCAACCCAAATTAGCATTAGCACACCGTGGCTGACGAGAGCAGCCTTGTGCCGTCAGTCTTGTCAATAGCACAGCCGCACATTAGTCGTACAGCTTGAAATTAAAGATATTCACGCTCATGCTAATATTTATTCATCGATGCTTGTCTCAAAATATGGGTTGATGGCAGCATTGAAGTCATTTTGGGCCATGCCAAATCTTTTGAGTGTGTAGTTTTGAACGGTCAAGTCAGGATGTTTTTTCTCTGCTAACTTTTACCAGACACGATTTTTTGTTACAAAGTGAGCATGATCTGCGTCGACCTGACAAATAATGTCCAATAAACTGGTCTATTTCAGACTGTGCTTAATTCACGACTTATTTCTGATCCACCAGCAACAATGCATCCTCACAAATGTCAGCTGACAGCAGTTATATTCACTCGGTACTAATCATTCATCATGAATTACGGTCTGTCAGTTCATCAGAAGCAAAGATGAACAGTAATAAATGTAAATTCCCTCTGACTGCAGAGAGGCGTATTAGTCCTGATGGGACTCTGCAGTCTTTCTAATTACAGGATGAACATTGAATGTTCAGATGAATCGGAGACCACTCACGTTGTACTGCCTCCATCAACATGACGAAAATTAATCAACGCAAAAAAAAAAAAAATGAAGAAAAATGAAGCTAGCAGAACATGTCCGTACTCAGGACTGATTCAATTTCCACATTTGAATGAGCAGCTTTTTCTCACACTTCGAGCTGAGGTCCATGAAAGCACGTTGTTTTAAAAGCGGCTTCGGACGGATGTAGTGATCAGGTGAACATAATATCCTCAGGCAGGCCATTACGGAGCCGCCAGACTCAGGTTTTCTGTCACATCACTTTCCCTGCTCTTTCCATTATTTTGACAGGAACACTGTGTTTACTCAGGGGGAGAGAAATCTCATGGCTGTAGCTCACTGTGCTGCTGCTCTGTCTGATTCTCTGGATTTTTTTTTCCTTTTGTACAATGTTTTTTTCACGTTTCAAGAAACGGAACAAGAGAGTACGCGTCATTTATGTGACTTGGATTATGAACAGTACGAACACTGTAGCTTTCCTCCCAGGGGCTCATTATGAATCCAGTTTGTGTGTGTGTGTGTGTGTTTTGTTTCCCTGCTGATAAACACGGGTGTTGTCTGGCGGAGAACGTGAATCACCTGAAGAACCATCTGTCACACTGCAATTGTTTTCCTCTATGAGCCTCAAACCCTACAATAATCAAACAGCTACAAATGGAACCAAATCTAAACCACCACAACACCACCACCACCTCTCTTCACCTTAGATGGGAACTCACGCTTGGGTTGAACGAACAGGGAGGAAAATGGCTGAAAGATGAAAGTGACTTGGCATTCTCTCTCTCTCTCTCTCTCTCTGCCGCTCTCTCCCTTTGCTTTTGCGTTTTTTTTCTAAAAAGTTTCTTGTCTTCAATGAACATGCAGATGTTTTCGAACTGAATAGAAATACCGGCTCTGCATCAGCCTTTAGTGGCAAGCTCTCCTTTTTCTTGACACATTCATTAGAATCTTTTACTTATCCGTCTTATTTTTTTTCCATCCTTAGCTATTGCTTTTCTGTTTTCTCATACATTTGTTCATTTCAGTCCTGCTATAACATTTTCAGAAAATTTCTCTTCGGTCCACATCTTCTAACTTTGTTCGTTTTATTCTGAGTTCAAAGGTTCTTTGTTTTTAATGTTGCATTGAAGTTTTAATCTAAAGCAGGGGTGTCAAACATAAGGCCCGTGGGCCAGAACCGGTCCGCTGGAGGATCCAATCTGACCCTCGGGATGATTTTGTAAAGTGCAAAAATTACAGAAAGTAGAGATGTTTGTTGACCTTCACTTACGATGCTGGGACACTAGGGGTAGGGAAGAGGAGTAGTGTCTCGTGTTATGCTATGCTTTTTAAGGTCCGTCCCACTTAGGGTTCAATTGGGCTGAACTAAAATGAGTTTGACATCCCTGCTCTAAAGGTACAACCTTATATACTAACAGTTAAAGGTGCAGTGTGTACAATTTTGGTCAATTGTTGTCACTTCTATCGGTCCTACCTATAGGACGGCAATGTTTTTAGTCTAAACATATTTTGAGCTTTAATGGAAACCAAGGGCTACCATAGGCTCTCCTGCATGCTCGAATGGGAGGGGTTAAAAACTATCATTTCCAAATCTCTGCAAAAGTTTTATTATTTCAGTCTAAATCGGTCTCACACAAATATGTTGATTAAGATACTTATCATTTGTAATGTGCTTACACACCTGGAACTCTTGTCTCGTCGACAAATGCAAACTTTGTGTTTATCCGATGTTTCACGGCAGAGAACTTGACACTTGACAGAGGAGATCTGCTGATGCATAATCTCGTACATCTTTGTACATTTCGTGTGATAAATCACAATAACAGACATTCTGTTTACAGGGTTACCGAGGTTACTGCGTCAGAGAGTTTTGTCGAAAACGCTCTTTGCTTGAAGTTGCCTGAGACCTTCAGATTTGTTGTTTGAAGAGAAACACAGCAGTGACTCACGGTGGCGACCTCCTGGTGGACATTTGCATGTTTACCAAAGCGTTGCAGAGGCCGCCCCGCCGACGTGATCGAATTAAGCCGCCTCTGTCTGGAGTTTGCCGGGGCCCCTTCTAATGAGAGAGCTGCGTGGCAGGCTGACAGACGGCCAGATGTTGGGAGCGTTTGTGCTCTCTTCCTTTGTGAGGAGGGGGCTGCCGCTGTTTGTCTGCTTTTCGAGCCGACGCCGTGCGCAGCGGATTAGGAGCAAGCTGTGGCAGGCAGGCGGGTGGACGGGCTTTTACATATCAAAGCCGAGGTGTGGTGATGTCGACTGTGCTCAGAGGAGGGAGGGTCTGCTTGGATGATTAGTCATTCAGGAGGAGGAGGAAGAGGAGGAGGAGGAGGAGGGATGTATTGAACAGGAGCAAAGTGACCCTCTTTATCACTTGTTGACTTCTTGAGATTTGGTCTTTATCTCGGTTTAAGCACCTTGTTGATGATCGGACGCAACCAGGTGACCTACCAGCCTTTAACCTCCATGATCTCGCAACAGAAATGAATTCATCATGGGAATTAGGATACTGTGAGAAAACAGTCCATTGGCCATAGAATACAAAATCCATCCATCCATCCTACGTCTTCTAAGCTTGCATCATGAAGGCATGTGGGCCAAGTCCTCCAGACATTCCTCTCTCCAGTCACGTTCTCTCGCTCTTCCCAGAGCATCCCATAGTCTTCCACCCTCAGGTTAGATTCACGTTCCCTTCGGCAACTCCTGGGTTTAAATCGGAGTCTCCCTCCACCTCTAAAACTTTACTCAGCTGCAGGGCTCCTAGACGTTGTAACTCAATGCAACATAAAGGAGTTCATGAGGTCTGAACCCTTCACCGTGTCTGTAAAGCGACCAGCGCAGGAGGCAGCGCGGCCTCCAGCATCCCTTGCCTCCGTCACTCAGTTACCATAGAAATCAACAGCATGGCCTGTTGCCTGATGTGGACCTTTTATGGCTTCATGTAGTAAAAAAAAAATAAAAACGCTGTCCCACTGAAGGCAGAGGCGCACCGGTGAGAGAACACTGAGTACGTTGAATTCAAATGGACTTTGCCGCAGCAGGCAGCTGTTTGCATCTCATTTTCAGTCCATGTTAAGGGCAACCTGAGCGCCACATGGTTGAGGGCTCGTACCATATGGGAGCATACACACCTCTAGCAGCTGGCTGTCCATTGGAGCTTCTTCACAATGTCACTTTTTGATCAGTACGTGCATCAGACATTGACATCAGACTCCAAGTACTTCGAAGTTTAGCCATGCAGACAGATGCTTACTGTGTGTTTATGTATAGCACCGGGTGTATCACATATACACTCACTTTCTCAGGGCAATTCAGAGTTCGGCGTCTTGCCCGAGTACATTTCATAATGCAGAGGGAGAGAGATTAGAATCAAACTGCTGGTCAGTGGACAACCCACTCTGCCCCCTAAACCACAGCTGTGTGGCTGTTTATAGAGATATTGCAGAAGTAGTTTTTTTTGTTGGATGAGGTAGACCCCCCCTCCTCAACACACACACACACACACACGCCTTATCCTGCATTGACCTTTTCCTTTGTTTAGGTCATAATTGCTTGAGGCCATTAGACAAACATGGGTCGTCATAGGCTTTTAACACTGATATGTGGTTGTTGCTTTAGAGC
Source organism: Chascanopsetta lugubris (assembly GCA_016785325.1). Taxonomy (NCBI): domain Eukaryota; kingdom Metazoa; phylum Chordata; class Actinopteri; order Pleuronectiformes; family Bothidae; genus Chascanopsetta; species Chascanopsetta lugubris. The sequence goes on from JAFBJT010087780.1 coordinate 38,044, forward strand.
TTTGCATTGGAATCAGTTGCCTACTGCAGCTGAGATGTTGTGAGAGTGAAGCTGTCGGCTCAGGAGCTTTGCAGCTTATCCGAGGGCACCTGTAGGTTTGAGCAGTTCCTATGTGAGGGGTTCATCACTGCGAGCGACTCCTTCCACACTCTCATTTGTTACATTGTCAACACAAAAATCACTACAGATGGTAAAACTATTGATTATTGCTGCTGCAGAGAGGAACTGAACACCCCATGGAAATCTGTGGTCGTTCCACTCAAATTGTGGCAGTGATGAGGTTGAGGACTCTGGCGTCTGATCGATGGCCTAATATAATTAATATTACAGTTTGATTTAAGTTAGTGTTCCCTTGATGTTCATAGACGTCCAATCAACCGACAGAAACTTACACTGTTTTTTGTCAGGGGCGCATTTTCTTTTTAACCCACTTCCCTGACATTTGCATTTTTTCTGCAAAATAGAAATGTAGAGATGTACCACCTGGGAGGGGCGTCGCAGGTCGTTCAAGTGAGAGAACTATGTTCTTCCATCAAGAATAGTGAGCTCAGTCTGCTAGTAGTGATTTTTTCACGAGTCATCAATTTGTCAAGCCTGACATCCAATGCTCTGGTGATGACGACCAGGATGAAGAGAACATCGGCAACACTCTGGAGCACAGGGTTGCCATGGTAAACCTGAGCCTCAAGTCAGGAGAAGCTCCCTCTTGCCACTGTTGCAACCTGAAGTAAATGGTGCAAAATGTTTTTAATGAAACCCAAATGGCAAGAAATGACTTTCTCTAGAAATTCTGTTTTCATACGAGTACATAAGCTTTAACGGCAAACTTGACAGTCAAAATCATGCTTCATGTCTTTGAGGCTCAAAGTCACACTCGTTGTGGTTTATTTTTCAAGTTTAGCGCTTTTCATGGAGATAACACATATTTCGCTTTAAGGAGATGACCTGACTTTCAATGATTCCCCAAAGTCAGGGGTGTCAAATTCATTGTAGTTCAGGCGCCACATGCATTCCAATTTGATCTCAAGTGGGCCGGACCAGTAAAATCATAATTATCTATAAACAACAACTCAAACAAACACACATTTTTTAAAACTCTGTTTTAGTGCAAAAAAGTACAGTGTTGTGTGCATCACCCAGTGGAAATTACACTTTTATTGAAAAATCTCTCTGTAATTTCAACACTTTGCAAAGTCATCTCACGGGCCAAGTTTGATCCTCTCTGGCGGGCTTGTTTGACACTCCTGCTCTAAGTGAAATCCAAGAAAATATATACAGTAAGTGTTCTATCAAAAAATTAATGAGATATTTTATCTGAATTTTGCACCTCTCGTGTCTCCAGTAGGGCCCCAGTCATTCCTGCCTCAGGGCCCAGTTTAATGCAGCCACACTCACCATCACCTTCTGTGAATAAATCTTTCTGTTATTTTAATTAAAGTGATTAACCACACCTATGTGTCAAGTATTACCAGAGGACAAGAAGCAATCAGACTGTCCAAATGACCGATGAGTCTTTCGGTACTTTCTTAATAATTTCGGCACCTCATCCCGTTCACGTTCCCAGGAATTGGCCTCATATATAAGTTGAGTGGCGACCGTGACCAGAGAATTAACGTTATTATTCCCCATATGGCGATGCAGTTATGCGGCAATGACCATTAGTGGGTGACAACAGGAATTATTACTTCCTGTGGAGCCTTCACTGGATGTTCGCTGGAGGGGTGGGCTGAATCGGGCAGCTCTTGAAGGAGACAGAGCAAATGCAATTTAGGTCCTTAGAAATTTTCCCCCTGAAAACCCAATTATGTCTCAGCGGGGACGACAGGGTGATAAGGGTCATTTTGTTCTTTTTTAATGGAGCGACAGAACAGATGCATGTAATGATGAGGTCTCTTTTTATTCTCCCGCCTTTCACTCACTGACCACATCACTGTCACACTCCTCCCCTTCTCCACTTGAAAAGTGTGATTAAAAGTCCTGTGAGAGACTGTGATTAAAAAGTAAAAGACTTTCCAGAGTCTAAAGATGGATTTCTAATAGAACCTCAGGGAGAAAAAAAGGAGACTGTGAGGAGAGGAATTGAACAGTCAGAAACAAGCGAAGTCTGACGTGGGGATTACTGGGGGGGGGGGGGGGGGGGTGTTTTTTTTTTTTTTCTTTTTCATATTCGTTCTCTCCTTTCACATTTGTGCCTGGAGTTTAGGAGAATCCGCGACTTCTTACGTTTCATCCACACGGGGGCAGTGAAGTCTGAACACGTTACTTTTTAAAACCAGGTCCCAGAGTGCGAAAATCTCAAGACGCCATTGTATCCGTCTTTACAACCCCTACGCATTGTTTCTTTAACAGTGACGCCATAGCCCCACCTCTTCCTTAACCGGCATTCGTTAACCTATCGCCACCAACAACAATGGCGGATCACTTGTAGTCCATTGTGACCCGAAGCAGAAGTTCTACCTCGTCGTCGTTCCACATCAACGGCTCCTTTATCACTTGCGTATTCATTGCCGTCGTCATCATAAAATCTCCTTCTTCCTCTTCCTCTTCTTCTCCTTCTCCTTTTCATTTTTCCTCTCCTTCTTCTTCTCCCTCTTCTTCCTCTTGTTTTTGTGTTTGTTTACATCATAAGAGCTTGGTGCGCATGCTCCATGTCTTCTCTGTTTTACGTGTAGTCCTGTGGCAGCAGTAGAGCACCACTTACAGGCCTGGAGGTTATATTACAAGCAATCTCTGTCGTTTCATGTGCTCATTTCTTGATACGATATTTTTTTTTTCTTTTTTAACCCAAAAGAAAGAGATTGTCTTTGTTTCCGTCCCCGTGTAGGCAAGGCCTCAGATGTCAAATTGTGTGTGCGTGTTCATGTGGGTTCGTGCGATCATATTTCGTTTAAGCGCACGCTCGCATGTGACAAGTACAATTTCACAGTAGAGGTAGCGCCAGACAAACGATTTGTCCGGTGAGGGAAAAAAAAGTGCTTATCAGACAAAATGTAGCCAGAACAATACAGCTCTGAGCAGCGCAGAGCAAATGCATAGATAAGGAGAGAGTAAAAAAAGAGAAATGGAGCGTGGAGCACGGCCATTACTCAAGTTTAACGGTTTGACACCATGGGTTTTCATTCATGACGGACAGATAGAGGAGGCAATGACCAGTGTAGTAGTGCGGGTGATGTGTGTGTCCATATGATAGCTCGACAAATAGACGGATGAACACACACACAAATGTGTAGCAACAACACAGACACACACTGGCCATGGTGTGAAATCAAGAGTTTCTTTCATTCAGTCCTGTGGGACTGCAACTAGTCAAGTGTCTGTATTGCAGGAGTGCTTCAAAGGACTTTGAGGTCCCAAGGGCCTGGGGCCCCAAGTGCCCCCCCCCCCCCCAAGACAAGCATAAGACAAGGATTCAGTCACCATTCTTTATGAAAACTAGCAATGTTCAGTTTGAATTCAACAAATAAATTTAAAAAAAATCTGTGTCACTCTTCAATATTACAATTTCTCAAAAGGAATAATGACAACTTGATAAAAAACAATCACAGTCTGAGTGTGCACAATGTGATTAGGCCCGATTGGATCTAATGAAAAGGTTTTTGTTTGATGTCTGAGCTTTTCTCTGCGCAATTCCACTTCCTCCTGTGCTGCTTAATGATGTTTTTATGATGCTGGTGGGAGGAAGCTTTATTAAATTCAATTTACATATTTTGTCAGCTCACCTGTTTCGAGTCCAAATCCCCAAGCAACGTGAAATTTTAAGCAGAGGAAAATGAAAAAACAAAAACAGGAGGATAAGAAAGTGGAAGTGGAGGAGGCTTCTCCTTAAGTTCATGATTTGTAGCCATTAAGCCTGGAGATGTTTTTCTCACACAGGCCAAAGTCACAGATTCTTCCATCAGCTCTTAATAAACTGATTACACATGCTCATGATTCACCACACAAACATGCTCCATGGTCTATTTTAAACAAAGCTTTTAATTCTAAAGCTTTTTTTTTTGTGCTAGTTTAAGGATTATTATATCCAGCCCAGGTCAGAGCCAGCAGCTGCTTTTATTGTTGTGGTTATGTTCCTGTCTTATTCTCTCACTCACACACAGTGAGTGTGAGCACAGCTGTGCACATGAGTCGCACATTAAACATATTATGACAGGTTTTGCTGCAAGCAACCATTTTGGGAAGGTTCTCGAATACTCCTTCAATATGACACAACCGTGTCATTCACCAAAACCTTTAATATCTGTCCGTGTATTAAACATTGAGCAGCACATACACATTTTCACGCTCCTTTATTTACCACTGAGGTGAGATAAAAATAGTATTTTGACACAGCTCTGTGCGTGACGTTTGTAATCCATAGGCACAGATTTGTAAGAAACAGCACAGGAAATTGTTGTATATATATTTATGTATATATATATGTACATGTATATATAAAAGATAGCCAATGACATAATACCCCTAATTGTATACTGAATAGAACATTATAATAATGATGGAATGTGTAGAAAATGCATCTTTTTTTTTACAAACTATATGGAATAAGATTAAATAAAAAAGTAATCACAATGCCTTGCTCCCTTTCTCAGCTGTATCTGCACTAAGCGTCAGTATGCTTCTCAGCTATTGTTCATTGCCCAGCTGCTTCTCTTGTCGTGGATGTGCGCAGAAAGTCTTTCCGTGTCTGAGGGCATCACATGACCTGCTTTTCCAGATGTGGGCATGACACCAAAAATCCCAGGGGGTTTGGAGGTGGGGGTGGGTCGCAGTTTGTGTGGAATAAATGCAAGAACAAATAGGTGCAGAGCGCGAGCAGCCATATCCACCACAGCTTATAGTCTGCATCGGGAGACTTTGACTCTCATAATTCCTCCATATATATGTGAATCCTGTTTAACGTCCTTGCTGATGGCTTGACATTGATTTGGCCCTTTTTTCGCTCTGTAACTGAAGATTAAGTTTGGATTGCTGGAGAGGAAAAGGAAGGAGCTGACAGGTGTCCAAATACAAACATGAATCTTCCACTGTGCAGCCGTGATGGTTTGTAGGTGTCTGAACACACTCTTGAAGGGCTGCAACAGGCTGAGGACACAGATGAGCTCTAATCTGAGACGACGCCTGTGTCCAGGTTATGTCCAGAGCGCAGCAGGAGATATGAAATCAAATCGAAACCTAACATTTCTGTGTATGTGTGAGGCTCGCGCGTGCCTCTGAGGGCACTTCTATTGATTTCTGGAGAAGGGGCGTGAGGTCATTTAGCCCAGTTTACACCAAACTTCTGTGGAGCAGATCCCAATGATTGCTAGTTTGCTGGTCAGAGGCAGGGTTGTAGCGGTGGGACAGGTATTGATTGGTCCATGGATCGTTAGCCAGGTTGGGGAAGGCGGAGTAAAGAGAGTGGGGATTGGGGGGGGGCGGGGGGGTTCCCCAGAGGATCCACAGACAGTCCCCAAAGATGAACTATCCACTCTGGCGCCACAGTCACAGACGCCATCGCTTTAAAGAACCAATATTTAGACATCCCTCACATGTGGCCCACGGGTGAGTATTATGGTAATGTATGCATGCAGGAATCAATGCAGTCAGCCATTCATTACTGTCAAAGCATGCCACTTGTGCTTACCTCCATTGTAAAGCGGACGAGTGGAAATTAAGATGCAACGCACAGAAAGATGAGCGCCTCTGATGTTATTTGCCTTCATTCTTTTTCCCCATCCCCGCAGGATTAGTCTCCATGGGTTTGGAGGGATAGTGCCGCTCGATATCTGCAGTTTAGATCAGCCATCCAACTCATCTGCACACACATTCGCACACATGCATACAAATACACACACACATATGTGTTTCAATTTGCTAAGTAAGGGATGGGGGAGGGGTTGATACAGTGCAACACAATGATCTCTGACTCACTCTCTCTCATTCTGTCGTACACTCTCAGACACACTACATTACACGGTCATCTTTTCAATGTTGTGTTTGTATTTGCTGACAACACACACACACATGCATGCACACACACACACACACACACACACGCTACATCTCAACTGTATGTTAATGTCTCCTGCTGCAAGGCAAAAAGGTTTGTGTGTTGCCGTGGTGACTGTAGTAGAAGGAGATGGCCTACTTTTGATTGGCAGCTCTATCTTTGTGTGTGTGTGTTTGTGTGTTTTTGTGTCTGTGTGTTTTTGTGTATGTGTGTGTATGTGTGTGTGTGTGTGTGTGTGTGTGTGTGTTACCTCAATAAGGTGGATCAGTCAGGCATGCCTCTCTTTAACACACCACAAGTAGCCTGATTAGCCGCACTGACAGTGGCGGGAGCACAGAGACAGAGGTAGCTGTGGAATTGTGAATGAATCAGCTGTACGTACATCAAGACAACAATCCCACTCTATCTGATGGGAAGGAATGAGAAGTTGTTTTATTTTACAGCAATATAACAGTCAGGTTCGAGATGGAAGATGGATGGAAGTGTGGAGAATAGTGTTGCATTCATCAACGAAAATTATGACGAAATATCGTCGTCAATGAACCTCAATCACATGGCGAAAACGAGACAAGATGCAACATAAATGGTGGTTATGTGACGATAACTATAATTAAATATATAAAGCAATATTGTTTATGAATAAAAACGAGACTAAATGTGGTTTACAAAATGTAAAACTCTACTAAAATGTCTCTTCATTTTCATTGACCAAAACGAGCCAAGACGAAATAACGTTATAATGTTTAGTCGCGTTATTATTATTATTATTATTATTATGTAGTATATCTGTTTCCTAAGCAGTGTGTCACACTGCTCCGATGCAGGCGACATCACTTCTCAATCCCCGCTTATGGCATTGTTTCGATGCAGCTGTCATGGGTTAGAGACGAGTCATGGCCGGGCAGACGGGGAGAAAAAGGAGGAATGATATCTGGACACACTTTAATTACAAACAAGAGGAAAACAAAACGGAATGTGTCGTGGAAAAAGATGGGAAGACCTGCTGCCACAAAATAACCGGGAAAAACACCTCAAATCTAAGGAGATATCTCAAGACCTTCCATGATGAAATCAAGGTAAGTTATGACATTAAAGTAACGTTACTCTCTATTTTAGAAAGCTCAATTCCAACTCAGGAGGCTGTGGTTAATGTGTCACATTTTAACGTTAGCTTTAACGTTAGATGTTAAACAAACATATGTGACCAGTGCGTCCATGTGTGAGTCTGACTAGCGTATGTGTGTATTTGTTTGTGTGTGAGCGTGTAAAGTGGGTTTCTCAAAAATATCTGCTAAACAGTGTGGGAACTGTTACATTCTTGGGTATCTACAACAACACACAAACATACATATTAATTAGCTCTAACTGGGAGCTAATTTAGTCAATACTAGACGACAACAAACTTCCACTGACTAGTGGTAGCAACAATCACAGTTACGTGATTACACCGATTCTAAACAGAGTTGAGCTGACTGACTGACTCCATAAGTGTGTTAAAGCATCCCCCCCCCCGGAGGCCAAAACAGTGTGGCCAGTTTTGTCATTCACATAGCCATCGCACTGAGCTGAATCTGGCATCCAAAACATGATTTTCAATACTTTCTGCTAGACCCATACGGTACATACATTTAAACAAATGGTATTTGCAAATCATGATGCCTCCCTGCTTTGTTTATGACTACTTCTGTTTTGATTATATAGACTTTTGAGTTACTCACGAAGGTAAAAATCATGGCAAGGATTTATGCTACTTAATATTTACATCAGTTAGATTTTCCAGAGGCTGCATTTGTCCTGATATTGTATCTATTCCTGTGCTAGATTCCAGGTAGAGCATCAGAGAAGAAAGTCCCACCCAAGATGATGGACAAGCCATTAAGTGCTCAGGATTTCTTTGCCACAAGGAGATACAATGACAGCTTCCCAGAGCATCATACCAAAGAGGAGGGGATAGCGCAGCACGAATTGTTGAAGATGAGGAGTTCATCGCCATGATGGCAAAAATTGACAAAAAGTTCAAAGTGCCAAAAAGAGAAAATCTGATAGCCAGAGTAATGTGAACTGGACAGCGTGTGACAACCAGTCTTGAAAACAATAATATGCTCATAAGATAACCACGTTGGATTTGTGAAATGGGTTTGACGAAAAGAAAATGGTTTTGTCTGTACTATACAAGGTACTTATACTATATTGACTGGGTTAAATAGAATTACATTACTAAAAAGAGACTAATACAATTTTCATCAGTTTTCGTCGACTAAAACTAGACAGAAATAGTCATGGATTACTGTGACTAAATTAAGACTAAAATGCTCAGACTTTTGGTCGACTGAAACTTGACAAGACAAAAAAAGAGGATGAACATGACTAAAACTAATAAAGACTAAAATGACAGTTCGATACAAAGACTAGACTAAAATTAAAACAGGGTGCCAAAAACAACACTAGTGGCGAAGATCGATGTGATGTATCAGCTTGTCTTTCATACTCCAGGTATTTCTACTCTGTGGATTTGTCAGTGTCAGAGATTCAGGAGTGGAAAGCTGATGAGGCATCTCAGACAGAGTCTAACTTTCTTTAGACTGACAAATATTGAATCTGTCAGGACGTTGAGATACTTTTATTTTTTTTTATGGTATCAAAAGCAGGATACGTGAATCAGGGTGACCAAATAATGACGATGATGATGACTCCGCCTCCCCTACTGAACAGCACTAATAGGAGGTATATGCACCATGCTGGTAGTGCTGATAGCAATTAGACCAGGGGTCACCAACGTGTTGCCCGCAGGGACCACCTAAGTCGCCCGTGGACCGGTTCCAAAAGTAGCACTCGTCGCCAATGAGCCTTGTCTAAATTCTTATTTACTGCACAACCGGCCCCTTTGCATGCACAGGAAACTCTTTGAGGAATCCTGGTGTGATCATGTGTTTCCTTTAAGGACAACAGTCATTATCGGAACGGAACGGAATTATTTTCTGATTCCTTGAAATCCAAATGTGAAACGAAATCATTGACACTCCCTCTCAAGGTCCCAGTGTGTAAAATGTAGGTGAGATCGTGTCCATTTCTATTCGTAGAATTAGGATACAGAATAAATTCCTCCTCTGCCTAATGGACCTGCTGCTTGTTAGAATGGGAACGAGCCTGTTCTGTGACACAAACACAGTCAGTCTGAATCAATGATGTGAAGCTAAGTGACAATTTAGTCCCATTGTCACAATGATCGCTGATTAGTGTGAGCATTGTAACAGCAGCTAAACATGTTCGAAAGGAAAGGTCCATTGTGTGAGATTATAATGATTTAATTTATCTTGTTAGAAAATGATTAAAAATGTATTCTAACAATGTTTGTTGTGCTCGTTTGTTTTCGCCACCCTTGATTGAGCTCTTTATATTTACACCAGGAGCAGGCCCAGTTTACAGAGGCTGCCATGTTTTTACTGTTCCCCAGAAATAGTTTACCTTTTGAGTTTTGATGGTAACTGAAATGTAACTGATAATGGTAACTTCTGTTGTATTGATGCACCATGGGGTCGAGAGAACCGGAATTTCAAATTCTCCGTATGTTTTTGCGCATGCTGATGTCTTTGATAAATACGCAGACTTTGACTTTGAACTGCGATGAGTTCTCCTGGTAAACAAAAAGGTGAAATGAGGGACATTCAGATGTAACTTGCACCTTCACCACTAGCTCACCTTCACCACATGGATTTGCTATCAGAAGAAATACCTCTCACTCAGTTTATTCAGCATTTTTTAGATATTACTCACATGAAACATATTTATTAACTTCATAGGTGGATTGTTGACAGTTGACAGAAGCAGAAATAACTGCTGACAAACAGAGCAAGACTGCAAAATATCTTGAATTAGGAAATAAACCAGACCACTAGATCTTTGGAGGTAATTCAAACGAGTGGAAATAAAAGCTGCAAAATAAATGACTCTTTCAAATTAAGAGTCTGTTCCGTCTCCAAAGTCGTCGCCTCTACTTTCATTATCATCCGTCCGTGTTTTGTCTGAATCGCGATGAGCCCATTTTTTTCCT
>JAFBJT010087780.1:52423-68411 GCA_016785325.1 Chascanopsetta lugubris
ATTTCCCCTCCCCCCCCCCTCCCTCTCTCTCTCTCTCTCTCTCTCTCTCTCTCTCTCTCTCCCCCAGGTCCAGCCGGTGGTCTCTCGCAGCAGCCTGGCCACGGTGCCGTGCGGCATGAGCAGGGAGGAGGAGACGGGTCGCTCCCACAGCACCAAGAAGGGAGCCTTCCACGAGATCTTCAGCCTGCCGGAGTCGGAGCGCCCTCTGGCGGGTGAGAGGCTGTCACTGCAACCTGAAAAATCGCCTGTTGTCTTTGGACTGTGGTCATCTGATCTCACTGAAATGTCACGAACGTGTTTCAAAAAAAACAAAACAAACAAACCAAAAATGCGCTGCTTCTCTCAGTGTGCGAGAACGGCTGGAGGTGCTGCCTGATCAACCGGGACAGGAAGATGCCCACAGACTACATCAGGAACGGAATGCTCTACGTCACCGAGAGGTAAGTGGGACACGCGTCTCTGATCTCGGAGTGAGAGAGAGAGAGAGAGAGAGAGAGAGGGAGAGAGAGAGAGAGAGAATTCACTCTGGCCTGAGCCTGTGTGTTGGTATCAGTGCGCTGGCAGTGGATCCAGTCGGACAGGCCTCCTCCTGAGAACATGTCTGATCTTTCAAGCTCTTCACCTCTTGTGGATGTTGAGCTGACAGGACGTCCATTCAGGGTTTTATGTGTTTCCTCCCTCCCCCTCCTTTAATAACCCCCCCCCCCCCCCCCCCCCCCCCCCCCCCCCCCGCCGCGCGAGCCCCCGCCCTCCCTCCCTCCCTCCCTGCCCTCAGCTACCTGTGCTTCGAGAGCTCCAGCTCCAGGTCCAACGCCTCCAAGAAGAATAAAGTCATCAAGCTGGTGGACATCACAGACATACAGAAGGTAAATACATGGAGTCACGTCGATTCTTTTTAACTGTGCTCGTGCAATACAACAATACAACTGTTGGTGATTGGTTCCAAGCACCAGTGCTGATGAATCCGTAACCCTCTGTCTCCCACCAGTACAAAGTGCTGTCAGTGCTTCCAGGAAGTGGGATGGGCATCTCCATAGCGACCCCCTCCACCCAGAAGGTAGAGGACAGAATTTCTCAATCCCTCGTCCCTCAGTTTGAATCAAAACATCGACTGTGTTTACAATAAATTGCTCATTTGCACATTGCATCGCTAGCAGATGCAGCAGGAGCATTGCTTTGCCTTTTACCGTGTGTGTTTGTTGGTGGTTATACGTTTGTCTGTGGCTGAGTCGTGTTGCTGAGCTGTTTACCACAAACTAGTGTTTCACATTTCCTTTCGCTTTCTGTCACTTAGCGATGGTCTGACATCATTAGCTTGAGCACAGCGCTTGAATGCACCGCGCCATTATCACCTTTCAGTCTGTGTTTTGAGTGTCATTTGATCTTGAACGGTCGAGTCGTATATGTGTGATTTTTATTTGAGCGACATCGTACCTTCAATCTCGCCATGAAATCGATGAAAGATTGTGTTGTTGTCTTTTTCGAGTGTTTCATTCCAATTCTTCAGCTTTAATTTGTGTTACTCTTCTCTAGTTGAAATGTCACGTACGACACTTTTCAGAGCCCTGCGAGTGACATGCTGATCGATGGAGTACATTTATTCAATTTTAATTTAGATTTTAATTTTGGAATATGAATTTAAATCAGAACGTTCACAAGTCAACGACACACTGTGACATAGTGTACCAGTACGTTATAGTTTTCTTTGTCACCATTCACTGCACATTAGCGCCCTCAAGTGGACACTTGGGGTCAGTGTAGAAATCCACCTTTTCATTGTGTCAAATATATATATATATATTTTTTTATAAATAAGCCTCGTGCATATCATTTTCAAATGTGTGTTTACTAACTGATATCCTCTGTTGTCCGCAGCCACTGGTGTTCGGTGCCATGATCCACAGAGACGAGGCGTTCGAGGCTATCTTCACCCAGTACATGAAGATCATGACCACCACCAAACCTCCGGCCAGTGCCGAGCTGTAGACGGACCCCACCCACCCCTGCGGCTCATGCCCTGCCCCCCCCCCGGGGGGGGGGGGGCGCGCTTCAGTTCACCCACCCACAAACACACCCACCCGCTCTCCCCCTCTGCTCAGAGAGAGAGAGTCTGCTCCCTCTGGTGACGGGCACCGGCTTTCCCGTGGGCGGGGCCCGTCGGCCGGCCGGCTCTGATTGGCCCGCTCCTCTGTCCCGGGTCATGAGGAGAGTGTGGCCGTGACGTAGACTCTGGATAAACTCTCCCCCTTTTTTTGAAAAGCGAGGAGCTCGTGGTTTTTATCAATCAGCAGAAGGAAAGTGAGGGGGCTGGTTCTCCTCCGCCGCCTGACTGACCAACTGACTGCTTTCTGACTTACTTGTGTGTGTGTGTGTGTGTGTGTGTGTGTGTGTGTGTGTGTGTTGACGTCACTGTCACTGGTCTACCATAGTGAGACGTGCTCCACCTGGCTTTAAAACGCATTCACCATAGAACTGGAACCACTCGAGCTGTCCCCTTTAAATCAAGTTGCACCAAAGTACACACACTCACAAGCAACATTCCCCTCAATCTGTTTTAATTTAAAGGGCAATTTCGCCAATTTCCATCGCAACATCCTCCTGACAAACTGGGTGAAAACATAACCACTTTCGTGAGGCTAACAATTAAAGGTCCGCAAAATCTAGCCTTTTTTTTTCAATTTCTGTTGAATATATCATCACACTATTGTTTTTATGGGTAACCAATCACCTCACTGTGCAAATTGTTGTTATCCTCATTACCACAGAATGAGCCTTTTATATCAGGAGCAGGTCCCATTTCCTCGGAGGCCGCCATCTTGCACCACCATGTCCACCGCAAATGGACAAACTGAACACGTAAAGGCCCACCACAGGTTCTCACACATGCTCCGAATGGAAGGAGTAGGTGCAACATGCAGCTTCACCACTAGATGTCACTAGGTCTTACGCACTGAACTGTCTAAAAGATAACTGCCAGAGGTCAGGTGAGTTTTATCTTGATGGATCCAGTAATGTGTGAACAACAGCAAACGAGGAAATGATGAAATATTCAACTTGCTGATCGGTGCCTCTTAGCGGTGACCGGCAAAATGAAAGGAGGCGTGAGTGCTCAGTGCTTTTGCGTGTGTGTGTGTGTGTGTGTGTGTGTGTGTCTTTTTAAAAATGCGTATTAGCTGTGAAAACGTCAGCTCACCCCCCCTCGGACTGACGCGGAGCCTTTCTGTTAGTTTACATGGCTGCTGTCTTACTCCAGGGCCGCGCCCACTTCTTCTTCTTCTTCTTCTTCTTCTTCTTTTGAGACAGGCGTCAGCTTCTGTGTTTGTGTGCATCCGTGGAACCTGTACAGTGACTCTCGACAACAACAGCGAATGCCTTTTTTATTTTGAATTGTCTCACGCTGACAAACCAGCCTTTTCTGGGATGAGAGCACAACGCTGACATCGAGGCACAATCCGTAAAGACAAAGACGCGTAGTGAGATTCTCTTGTTCCTCCGAAGTGTTCTCTCTGCACTTTACTAGACCTCAGATTACAGATACTTCAAATGCTCCACGGTCAGTGTTCGTAGATACTTCTCAAAGCTGCCATTTAGGGTCCCGGTTGTAAATGACTGGTGTGTTTCAAATTAGAAAGTATTTCACAATGCCCCGATTGGCTGGCGAGGCAGCTGCAAATGAGATTAGCATTCGGATTATAGTCTATAAAGTTCACTCGTTTCCTCTGCTTATGTGTAAGAAGTGAGTCGAGTTCTTTTCTTTTTTTAATTTTTTTTTTTTAAGTTTAAGCGGATACATTTCAAATGTCACTTTATTTTGAAAAGGCCGTCTGCGAGCACAGAGCTGGTCTCTGTGGTCATGTAGAGATACTATACGATGCCAAACTACGTGGGACTGTGTCTGGTGAGATGAGGCGTAAACACTGGATTGATCTATTATTTTATTACGAGACCTTGACATTTGAGTTTTCACTTTTATTCTCACTTACCGACACTTTTCATTTTTTTGTGTGTCTTTTTTTTGTTTATTAATTTTTTTTTTTACATCACGTGTGTCACTGCGCCTGATCGTTTTCGGTTATCAGCCCTTTAGATCTGCCCTTGTCCCAAAAAAGTCAAGGTCTCTCTCCAAGTCTCGTCTCTCATTAATCAAGGGAACTGGATATGAAGTTGACCGAGCCACAACGGACCAGTCCACCTTGAATATATATATATATATATATATATATATATACATATATATGTATATGTATATGTATGGATGTATGTGTAATTGAATGGGCTGCCTTCTAAAACATGGATGTCTATTTTTGTGTCACTGTGTGATCAGACGGCTCGAAGCCTTTTGTTATCCCCATTCTGAAAATCAGCTCCCTCCAAGTCGCCGCTGCGCTCGCATAGTAAAGCACAGAATGTATCACCTCTATAATTGTTTTTTTTTTTGCCAAATCTTTAAATCGTCGTCTGCCATGTTCTGCCTATACGCTCATGTTTACAGATGGTTGTAAATATTCTTTTTTTTTTTTTTCTTCTTTGTTTTCTTGTTTTCGGTTCAGTTTGAATTCCTTTCACCGTGGAGTTATGAAGACTGGACGGACACACTGTTTATGTTCCACCGGCTCCGCACCACCTGACCATCTCTGCTCAGCCTCCACCAATAGGGAAGCAGCATTTCAGACCACATGCAGGAAGCAAACATCGCTATCGTTGAATAAGAGCATCCACCGAGCAGAGATGGTCACAATGGACTGAAATGGCAACATTAGTGTTTTTGACCTCTAGTTTATCGATAATGACTCGATGCACCTTGTGAAGACATATACATCCACATTTAGGAGACCATTGTTTTTCTTTTCAATGAAATAAAACATGTGCACTCTACTGTATGACACTGTGCTAAATGGCTTAAAGAAAAGTCATTTTGGATAACAAGTGCATAGTTGCTCTCTTGCAGACAATTAGATGCCAGGCCTGTGTGTAAAGCCGATACTGGCTAGCGGGTGTTAGCCTAGCATGGGTTTGTTAACGTGGGACGGATTTGATGGAGCTCACGTACGATGAAGCACTTTAATCTGAAGGGCGGTGTTTGGGTGTAGCTCAGTGGTAGAGCATGTGCTTAGGGAGCATGAGGTCATGGGCTCAATCCCCTACCTCTCCGCTCTCAGTGCAATGGTAAACGACGTATGTATGTTGGAAATTCCCCAAGTCTTTGAAAATCATAACTATTGCATTTCTCCAATGAGACTATTTTTTTTTTTTTTTGGCATCAGGAGTAAGTCCTCTCTATGGAGGCCGCCATGTTGTCTCCGCTCACTGTACCTTTAACTGTCGGCACGATTGGACAAAGTTGTTTCTGTTGTCAGACTCTGTGCTTGGCTCAGGTTACCTACCATCTGCTGCGAGAATGTAAAGGTGCAGTCTGTGAGATTCTGGGTGAAATTCGTCATAGTTATTTAAGTTTTTTGTTGTTGTTGTAATGATCAGAATAATCACCTGCAACTGCAAAGGATCTTTGTTATAGTTGAACGAGCCGAAAAGTACCGGCCATGTTGCACCACCATGTTCAAAACACCTTCTGAACCTTAACGATGACTAAAAGCCGACGTACGTCCTTTCTATAGGCTTGCAGAGGAGAGGCGAGGTGGAGGTTATTCAGCCGCAACATGCAACCTCGCCACTAGATGTCACCAATCCCACTCGCTTCACTTTTTAACACCAAATCCCAATGCACATTCAAATGAGGAACTTCTAGTGAAAGTGGCATCATTCCTTAGACTGTGCAAGAAAACGAAAACAAAACAAAAAGCAGCGTATTCTCCAAAATGTTGAAATGTACCTTTAATGCCACGAGGCTCCACACTGACTGCCATGCTGCGTCCGTCGCTGCAGCAGAGAAACGTTCGACTGCCAAAAACAGTGGTGTTGTCTTTTCCTGGTCCCCTCCATTGACGCTGGTGTCCTCTCTCTCTGTGCTGTTGAGTATTGACTTCCTGTGACTGCGTGTAAACTCTGTACAGGCGACACGCTCGCTGTCAAGGCCCCGCCCCCCTGACTTTATGAGATGAATGTAAAAGCTGATTTTAGGAAAAAAAAAGGAAAAGAAAAAAAAAAAACAACACATCTCAAGGATTCAGTCTGTCCTGTTTTTCTGGACTGACACTGTGACATTTGGAATTTCAAATTAAAAGCCCCAAAATGTTACTGGAGAGCATTATAATTAATGACTGGTTTTATTTGTTAACTGTGACGGTCCCTTTTTTTTTTTTTTTTTGGGTTTTGCTCAAAGAGGAATTTGTATACGAATAATTTAAATGTACAGTGAGGAAAACACACACACAAAAATCCACCGCGTTTTAAAAGACGAGTCTATTGATTCATTTGATGAAAGGATTCATGTGATGTACATTTTTTTTATTTTATTTAAGTAAACGAATTGAAGGTATTTCTCTGTACCTCTTTATGTCCTCGTTTTACTTCCAGGCTGCAGTACCGCTCCTCCGCCACGTGGGGGCACTGTGACTCCTTTGTGTGAAGTCAAAGCAGCTTTCTCATTTACCCCCCTTCTCCCTCTCGCTGACGTAAAGGTCAAAGGTCATGGTCGGCTGCCTCACCTTGTTGCCCAGGGACATTCCAGCTCCTCTCACTCCGTCTCCATGGCGACTGCACGGCCCTGGGGATCAATACGGAGGTGGACGAAGACGTGTTTACACGTGGTCCTGCTCCCGTGACCTCCACGCGTTCCGGCTGCGATGCTTTGAAGGCGGTGCGGTCGGTAAACCAGCCGGTTCAGCCCAGGTGAAGGGAACATCGATCGCTCCCTGAGATTTCCCTCTTTCCTGGGAACCGGCGGCTGAATTCGTCGCAGCCGTGATCGTTTCCTCCTTATTCTCTCTGCAGGTGGCATGCGACCAATGCTCGGCATTCCTGGACAGGTGCGGGCGGAGCCGGCGCCGGCCATTTTGGGGGTCCCGAGGCCAGATTATGGTTTGGTGGAGCCCCCCTACCCGATCCCCCCCCCCCTTCCCGCTCCATGCACACACCACCCCAAGTATTAATGGACAAACAGCTGTGCGACAGACCTGAGAGGTTTAATTCTTGATCAAACTCACACACTTTAAAGTAACGGAATTAACTATTAAAAAAACAACAAATAAATAAAACCAGGGTTCTTGTTCGGGTTTAGTGCAAATATTAAATAATGGGACAGAGCAGTAATTATGACGATTATTCATTTCATTATTTATTGTTTTATTTGTCTGGTTTTTGTCCCTCCTGCAGGTGGCGCCACTATCGACTGGCTCAGCAGGTATAGAGAGCAAAATAAAATCAAATAAAGAAAGGATAGAATACCTGCATTATAATTCAACTGAAAACCGTGAACGATTCCATTCATTCATCATGTGTGCGTCTTATTTTGAAAGAGCCACAGGAGTCTGGAGCCAAATCCTCACATTGAGCGGCTGCTTCGATATGTAAGTAATACATTAATAATTCATCAGGATGGAAGATTAAATAAATGTCTTTGGTGCTATAAAATAAAATCAATTGGAAATGGATGATGGATCACGGGATGATGTATATCTTTTAAAATTAAATATTTCATCTGGACAAATTAAGCCCCCCCCCCCAACCCCACCCCATATACCCCAACTTCTTTAGTACAGTTGGGTTGTGAAGTGACTCTCGGTGAACGACACCTCCGAGTCATCGGGACGTCTCTGTCCCTCCCGCTGCTCCGTCTGATGGATTCACTTTATTTTTAGTTCTGCCCAAAAGAGACGGGGCCAGACGTGGCACCTTTCGCCATTTGTACACTCTGACAAAACGCTGACCCACTTTGACAGCTCCGCTCCATCTCTGTGTGTCCACTCCAGGCTGTGTGTGTGTGTGTGTGTGTGTGTGTGTGTGTCACAGATGAAAGTTCAAACAGTCTGTCACTACCATCTGACTTTACTCGAAACGGAACCAACTCTCATGCGAGAAAAGGCCACGATTTTGCAGGTAAACAAGTACATAATATTGCATGTTTCCTTTAAAGGTGCATATTTAGTGACATCTGGTGGTGAAGTTGCACGTTGCAGCTCAACATGCCTCACCTGTGACCTCCCCTTTTCAAAGCATATAGGATAGGAGCCTTCAGATATGATCGAAGCTCAAATGCTCCTTGTTCAGTCGCGTCTGCGCCTCTGGTTATTAGCACCGGTGCTGAAACATGGCCGCCCCCACGTACAGGACTCAGTCTAAATGAATGTAAACAACTCCTTCATACAGGTGGTAACATATCAGAGATATCCGTATAGTTGTTCTGTATTTCATTTCTTCCAATACAAATGGAAAAAAAATATTGTTGAATATTACAAACTGCACCTTTAAACATGTATTACTCTCTTTTATTTTTTAATCTATTGTAATCTAATCTCACTAATCTGTGTTTTTAAATGATATTACAGTGCGTAGCACTGCAGGTGTAGCTACATATTACTGACCTTCCATACATGTGTTCAAGGTTGTGTGTGTGTGTGTGTGTGTCCAGTGACGAGCCATGGTGAGCTGAGGTGACCTTTCTGTCGTGTGTGTGTGTGTGTGTGTGTGTGTGTGTGTGTGTGTGTGTGTGTGTGTGTGTGTGCGTCCTGTGTGTACTGCTGTAAAGAGGACAGGCACGTTGCTGTCACATCATCAGTCATGAGTTAGATGTTGAAATGATGCTTTTCTGCTCTCGCACACACTGCAGTTCCCAGGGTGGCCACTTGGGGCTGTGCTCCAAAAGCGAGGCAGTCCCCATTGACTCCCATGTTAAAACGGTCAGGGGTTAAGGGTCAGTCACTTTTTGTCATACTTATTTTATTGTTCTACCAATGTTTGAATTTGTGCATAATTAAGGGGCGTGGCCTCTTGAGTGACACCTGGGCAGACCTGGCACATTCTTTGGATGCGGTAACGGCACCATGGGCCCACCCCGCCTCCACCTATGCTCCGCCCCTTTGCCCATTTGTGGAGGAACCAGGAAGTAGGAAGATGTCTTTCATAATATTTCCTTCATGTTCCTTCCTCTGTGTGAGAGCAGGATTGGGACCAGAATAGGACCAGCTAATGATGACCTAATGATTTGCGAATCACCATGGCGACACATATTTCCCATTCACCCCTTCTGGAAAAATGAGGATTAAGCAACAGGAGAAGAAAACTAAAAAATATATATATGTTAAAGAGCATGTCAGGGAATAGAAAAATATGAAATATAATGAGGTGGGAGCGTGTGATGAACGAGCAGCACTTGAGCTACTTAGTGTCCCACCGTATCTGTGTGATGTATTGAGCATAAGTAGTTATGTTAATGAGGCCATTCATTAAGCTAATTCACATTCATTAGCAAATAATTCTGTGTCAGCGTCCTTGTCTGCACGTAATGGCCATTATTAATAGCACCGCTGCATCTTAACTTATTAAGGGCTTATGGTTAGTCTGCTGAATATTGTTTTATTATTTTTTTCTACTCTCTCTCCTCATTAAAATCTAAATCTATCCACTCAGGTGTTTAATCAGCTCGTGGGCCGCAGCTGAACACACACCACTCACCCATCACGTTACAGTGGAGACGAGGCCAACGTCTGTCATACACAGTCGATGCGGCCGCTTCGGGTGTTGCATGGGGATGGCTGTGACCTCATTTTTAAGGCTCGGCCGCAGCTGCAGTACTCAACATCGCCACTGCGTGTCACCACACCGACACACTGGCTCCATTGCCTCTATGCTGGGGGGAAATGAAGGATGGGATGAGGTGAGGGCGTGTCACGATACCGACACACTGCACCTTTAAACATGGAAGTAAATATACTTTAGTAGTGCTATACTGCATAGTCTCTGTCGTCGCTTCACCCATTCACTGCCGGTCAAGTTGCTTCAAAAATAATAAATAAAATAAATAAATGATGAAATAAATGTAAATATAATAATAATAATAATAATTACAATAATAATAATAATACTAATAATAATAATAATAACCAGGTGGCATAAATATTTCTTTCAAATCCTCATTCACTGCATTGCAGTCATTAAATGATCCACTAGGGGGCGACAAACAAATGTGCACAGCCTTTCTTTAGACATGGAGGGGGACTCTGAGCAGGAAGTCACACAGGAAGTTGATGGTGCTGGTGTTTGCTTGGTGAGTTGAAGCTGCCACTGATGCTGAAAGACACTATTTCTCTCATGTACTCGGTTTGATTTCTGTGTTGTGACTTTACACCCAGTCTCAGGCGGACATTTTGGAGGTTTAGCAGGGAGCTCGACGACGGGACAAGGTCTGAGGAGTGTGATAAGAGGAGAGAACAGCGAAAGGGGAAGGTGAGGCCTCTTATTCAGCCCATTAAACAATGATTAAATACTAATAAAACGAGTCGGTGAAGAAGAATAGTAATGGGAATGAGTCCTGTAAACATTTTTGCCAGTCCTTGGCACACGCACACTTGAGTTAGCCTGTTAGCTTGTGCAGCTAACTGTTTTAGTTTAGCTAGCAGCTTGTGTACTTTTTACACCGTACTTATCATTGTTTTCATTAACTTTAGCTTTATTCACACACCGGTTGTTGTGTACGTGACATGAAGCGCGTCTTTTCCTTTCCACCTCAGGCGTCAGGGGTCGCAGCTGAGGAAGAGGAGGAGGACGAAGAAGCCCTTCACTTCGAGCACAGAACCAGAGGGAGACTTGTAAGGATGTTTTCATGACTCCACCTTTACACGCCACTTTTAATGTGTCAGCCGCACTGACCTCTGATTGGTCGAGCACTCGTAGCTCCATTGTGGCTCTGATGCCTGATTTTCACCTCGCAGACTCATGACGATGCAGTCGCCACAAAATGGCGCTGCTCGTGTCAAAATGACTTTGGCTCAATCTGTGGGAGATGGGTTGTTTTCAGTGTTAGGAAATGACCTTGAATTAGGTTGAGTGACACCTAGTGGCGAGCTTGCCACATTGCATCATGGCAGCCCTCACCTCACGTGAGTTATCCGTTCGTATCGATACATTTTGGGACTGTAAATAATCAGAATGACTTTACGTGTCATCACATTGTGCCTCGCACTCAAGTATTCAAAACAAAAGTCAAAGTTAAACTTTAATCATTTCAGTGACAGATGCTCTGCCAAATATATGCAAAGTGCTTTAAAAGCCTTAAAGACCTCTCCCCCCCCCTCTCTCTCTCTCTCTCTCTCTCTCTCTCTTCCCTTCAACTGTTGTCATCTGGTCATTTGCATCATGGCTCTGAAAGGTTCCAAATCACTGACCCTGCATCTCTGCTCTCGCTCGCTCTGCTGTTTAAATGAGCTCCACCCGACCAAACCTGCTGAGGAGGTCCCTCATGAATATTACAACACCAGTTTTGCTTATTGCACCATGAACTGCCACCCCACCCGCCCCCATCGCAACCCCCCCCTCCCCCCACCACCACCACCACCACCACCACCAGTTCGCTTCAAGCCACGTAAATGGAGGCGCTCATGCATGTAGTCGTGTACTTACACACACATATGAACGTGTAGAGCTACTTTTTATCTCCTGAATTCATTTCACGTAAAAACTGCCTCAACTCACTAAAGTCATCTCTCACTCTCTCCCTCTCCCTTTCTCTCTGTCTCTCACAAACACACACACACACACACACACACACACACACTCACTGTAATCTGATGACTTTGGATGCTAATGAGCTGTTGTGGTGTTTACCCGACATGCATGGTGGGTGACGCATGGGGGCAGCCGCTGCCTGCTTTTAATGATGTTTATTTGGCACATGTCTGAGGAGTGAACAGGGAGATGTGTGTGTGTGTGTGTGTGTGTGTGTGTGTGTGTGTGTGTGGGACTGGCAGCTGTTGAAGACGAAGGTGGGCTGTACCGTCTTGACCCGGGGAACATGAGCAGTTACATCGAATCTGTGATGTTTTGATGATTTTAACAGTGCGATCCCTTCGTTCTGCTCCCGTCTCGCTAACTGTCAGCGCTGGTTAGAACACGGACAGATTTGTAAAGGGCAGGGCCTCCACTCGCCTTTTGTTCGGTTGAACGCAGCACGGAGGAACCCAGAGGAATCGGCAGTGCTCACACAACATCTCACGTATGACTGAATCCGCTCAATGCTTTTCAAGAAGAGTTTAAAACCACCGAATGAAGACGGGCGCTGCGCGAGTCCCTGTCACTAACACGGGGGAGGCGGAATGGCCTGCGCTGCAGTCAGCCACCAGGGGGTGATCTCGGTGCTGCACTCAAGATGCAAATTTGGAGTCAAGTGGGTTTAATTCAAATCATATAGAGTGATGAATAATTTGAAAGTGATTGTCACGTAGCCACTTGAGTCTTGGCCAGTGTCACTGCATCAGGGTCAAGCGGGATTTGAACTTGTGGCCTTTCTATCCAAAGGCGACTGCTCTAACCACTGTTCCACCGCCGCTTCCAAACAGCTGTCAAGACAATCATTTGTAAGCTTTAAAGTGTCATTCAGTTTAAACGCGTTATTTTAGTAGTGGCTAGTAACACACATTGTAAATGCATCTAAAAGTCGAGCTGCGATTCGAAAGTATGGATCCTTTGGTTGCTATTCTTCAACTTCCTCTGAGCTCCGTTCGAATCCCCCGTGCCGTGTCCATTAGGGACGGTGAAGTGTCCCCTGGTCTTTCACAGACAAACAGCCATTGTTGTTCTCGAGGCAGGAGAGGCGCCGCACCTGTTTCCTCTCATGAGACGACCCAGCGTCTCAGCCTCTGTCTGAGCTGCAGGAGCCAGACGACGGTGATAAAAGAGCACCTGTACCTCCCTCACCGCTCGCTCCCCCGCCCCCCTCCTTCCCTGACACAAGAAACAAAGAGAGATTTACCCTCATGTTTGTTCTCGGTGATGCTGCTTTTCAGAACGGCTTACTGCCCGCGTGGCCGTAAAAAAAGTCCGTAGACTTGCCCCCTTTAAATCCCACCCCACAAGTGTGTCAACAAGGCCTCTGCTTTGTACGGCGGGAGTGGAAGTTGCTCGGATCCTGATGGAAACGTACTAACGTATTCTTTACTTCGTTGCCCGTCAACTTCGTTGCCCGTCACCACGGCGCTGTGACGCCGCTGAGGACGCAGCCCTTGTGGACGCAACTTTGGGGTCAACCACATGGTGGCGCTCATGCAGCCAGTGTGGCTCCTTGTTTCGAGTGTCTTATTCCCGAGTCAAGTTGAAAGCAGAAGACATGTTTTAAATCATGTCTAATGTCATGAGCTCGTTTGCTTGGGTGATGGACACGCGCTCTGGCACAGTGCCGCCATCTGCTGTTCATAATGTGAACTGAAATGACTCGTAGCCCCTTTAAGATGGGCTTTTTTTCAGGCCTCTCAAATAATAATGATGATAATGATAATAATTAAGATAATAAAAAAAAAGATAATAATCATCATCATCGACAACATCATCATCATCATCATCATCATAGAAATTTAGTGCTTCAAACTTTCATATTGTAATGATTTAGAACCCTGCAGCCCCTATAATCACCAGTGTGTGTGTGTGTGTGCGTGTGTGTGTGTGTGTGTGTGTGTGTGTGTGTGTTGTTTGTCTGTAACAAAGTCTGAGTCAGGAGTACAGAGGAGAGTATAGAGTGGGTTGCAGAGTGTGCTCAGCTGTTTTCACATCTCCGCAGCACAATAATAATAGGGCGCACTGCACTGATGATGGTGATAAATAGTGTAATCCTGAGAAGACGCACACCCCCCCCCTCCCGCCCTCCCGCCCACCCCCCTCCCCCGGGCCTCAGATGAGACAATCAGCCGCTCATCTTTACTGTCTGAGCTGTGATTTAGCAGAAGAGCCTAGAAGTGCTTATACCTCCATCATTACGGCCGTGCAGTGGGGACGTCAGCATTT
The DNA here is from genome assembly GCA_016785325.1 of Chascanopsetta lugubris. Lineage (NCBI taxonomy): Eukaryota > Metazoa > Chordata > Actinopteri > Pleuronectiformes > Bothidae > Chascanopsetta > Chascanopsetta lugubris. The sequence continues at coordinate 66,311 of JAFBJT010087780.1, forward strand.
GTCTGTGCCAATTTAAATATGTTTACTGAACCGTTGCTGCTGCTGCTGCTGCCGCCGCACCATCTCCCCCTTCACCTCCTCTCACTCTTTCGCCTCTTCATCTCCATCCCTCTTTCCTTCGCTGCTCCTCCATCGCTGCACTATCTTGAATCAGGATCATGTATTTTCAAATCATTCTCGTTTGAATGAAGTTGCATCATTTGCATCATTATCAGCAGCAGCAGCAGCAAAGAGGGAAGTTGCACTCCCCACTCCGGCCACTAGATGGCAGCCTCAGCCCACAGTAGACCTGTTGACGCCCTTGACATTGGAGTGCATGGGCTCAGTTGATGCCGAGTGGTCTCTCAAGGATATGGAGATGACTAATGGATTCTTTTATTTGTAATTTTCTCAAAACTTCAAATATGAAAGCTTTATTGTTCAACTATCACACTATTGTATGTGTGTGTGTGTGTGTGTGTGTGTGTGTGTGTGTGTGTGTGTGTTTCTGCAGTCAGTGTTGTTTACCTTGAAGTAGGGACTATCACAACGTGTGATATGAAGCGGTATCAGTTAAAGGTGCAGTGTGTGATCTTTTGGTCGTTTTTTCTCCACCCCTAACAAATATTACAAAACAATAACATACTGACATTTTCATGAATGTATAATCACCTAAATGTATTATTTGTTCCCCATTAATGTATGTTTACACGAGGAGCGGGGTCCTCTCCACGGGGGCCGCCATGTTTTTACAGTCGCGGACGCACTAAACATCTTTTTGAGTTTTAATGACAACTGAGGTCGACCATCAGGTGAGGGTGAGGTGATGGATACGACGTGCAACTTCCCCTCTAGACGTCGCCAAATCGTACGCACTGCACCTTTAAAGCATAAGCGCAGAATATTCAGTACAAGGGGCTGACGTGTCCGTGTCCGGGGCATTTGCAGGAGGCTATTGAGACGTCGCATGAAATGAATGAATCTGAGGCTTCGCTCGCTGGATTGTGAAGCATGACGGTAGAACCTCGATGTTAAGAGGGAAGGAAAAGAAAGATATCTTTTTTTTTTTTTCCCGCCAGAGCTCAGATCTTCCTCCCGTCATCTCGCTGCTGCTCGAGTGAGATGATGAGGTGAGTGACTGGCTCGTTGGCTGTGTGAGCCAAATGATCTGCTGCCGCGTAATAGTGCAAGTTTGTCATTTGCGCCTGTATCCATCTGTCTTTGTTTTGGGTGCGTGGCGATGTTAGGGTTTTTACATAACACTGGGACATCAGTGAAGCCAGAGGGAGAGAGAGAGGGAGAGAGAGGGAGAGAGAGAGAGAGAGAGAGAGAGAGATGGAGAGAGAGATGGAGATGAGGATGAGGATAAATATAAATTATCTGGTGCCCTTTTGGTGACATCAGCAGTTTTTCTCCCCCCATTACCCTTAAATGAGACCATTAATACATATTTACATGAAGAGTGGGCCCTCTCTATGGGGGTCAGCCATGTTTGTACAGTAGCCCAGAGCGTACCTACTAAACATCTTTTGAGTTTTAATGACAACTGAGGGCGACCACCGTTCTCCTGCCTGTTCAGAAGGTCGAGGGTGAGGTGATGGATACGACGTGCAACTTCACCTCTAGAGGTCACCAAATCGTACACACTGCACCTTGAAAAGGGATTTCGGTTGTTTACAGTGACACCTGTGGCAGACAAGTGACGTGCACACCGCAGGACAGTCTAATTTCTAGAACAGCCTGTCATTCTTTAGTCAGTCATTTGTGATGATAAAAAAAAAAAAAAAAGTTGCTGAATGCACCGTTAAACTTCCTCGTTAGCAAGCCGTCCACATTGGGGACAACAGGTGCGATCGGAGGGTCACCCGCCGACCCATCTCTAATCACCTCAGCCTCCCTCCACAAAAAAAAACAACCCTGCCCCCCCCGCCCCCACCCACCCACCCCTGCCCAGGTTTTTCCTGTTACCATGGCGACGTGCCGTGGACGAGAGAGCAGCGAGTGAACCGACGGGTGTGGAAGATGAAGATGAAAGGGTATGGAGGGCCGTAATCGGATTGTCTCCTCCGGTCACGCCTCGGATCCATCTCCCCCCCCCGGCCCCCCCACCCCCCCACTGGTG
>JAFBJT010087780.1:73085-85265 GCA_016785325.1 Chascanopsetta lugubris
GAGTTGGCTGCCATGTGTCTCTCTCTCTGACTCTGTCAGCTGGTGCCCTCCAACCTATGGAATGTCATCAGAGTTCGTCCTTTAAAGGTCCAGTCTGTAAGATTCAGGTGAAGGCAGCCATGTTTGTTTTTCTGATAGAATCCCCAGAATGGATGAATTAAACGTCCTTTGAGTTTGAATGAAGTTCTTCTATGCGTCGATGGGAAGGGTGAGGCAACATGCAACTCGCTGAAATCTACACACTGCAAGTGTTCACGAGCCTGAATGCAAGTTGATGCTGGTGATAGTGTGTGTGTGTGTGTGTGTGTGTGTGTGTGGGTGTGGGCCGGACCAGTACAATCATAACATAAATCGATGACTACCAGGAGGACCCAGGGGAGCTCGGCCCACCCACACCTGCCCTATAGGTGGTGCTGCTGCCGGATACACTCCACACCTACAAACATACCTACACACACATGCATAGACACAGATTCCGAAACACACACACACACACACACAATCATGCGGGAGTCAGGAGAGAGAGAACTGTCAGCAGCAAGAAATCATGGGCCCTATCATCTGTGCTCTGGCCCGGTCTCCAGTGTGTGTCGGCAATATATCTCCGAATCTGCCTACATGTATGCACAAACATTTGTCTGTGTGTGTGTGTGTGTGTGTGTGTGTGTGTGCACGTGTGTGTGTAAGTAAATACTGTCTGTGTAGAGGGGCTGAGGTGAGTGATTGCCCTGTTTCTGTGGGCGCTTTAAGCCGTGGCGCTTTGCTCTCACTGTAAATTTCGAAGAATTCTTAATGGAACTCCAGAGCTGTCAGACCTCACCCCAAAAAAATAGAAGCGCAATGCCTCTGTCTTCCACGCGCAAATTGATTTCCCGTGTCATGAGACGGAGAGTGCTCCTTTCGAAACTTTGTACGCATTACACGGTGACCTTGTGGTTGGGGGAAGCAGAGGATGGGTGTTTGTGTGTAGATTAAAATGCTGTTTTAGGCCACATAACTCATACGGCGAGGGGGCGGGGCCATTCATCCTTGAACATCTCACTTGTATGATTATTTTCATACAAGAGGAATGGCGAGGCCTCGGCTCGGTTCTTACTCTACTCTTTACACTGTAAAAAATACAAATATGATCAGTTCAGGTCCAAGAGATTAAAAGTCAAGACTTAATATCCCCTCATTTCGATATATGTGTATATATATATATATATATACATATTTTAGGTCCCACAGGGCAGTATACTGGGGCCCAGTTAATTTAATTATACAATGAAATGAAATCAAATAGAATAAAATAACATCAAATAAATTGAAATCAAGTAAATGAAATGAAAAAAATAAACTCAAAAAAATAGAAAATTAAGTAGTAAGTGTTATAATACTAAACATGCATTTTAATATGTTTTAATCAGCTATGGTATCATCATATTAGGATTAAATTCAGAATAAAGAATTCATTTATTTATAACAAAAAAGTGTGACTTATTTGCTACCTATATTTAGTTGTTTTATTAAAATATACTTGTGGTTCTCCAGTATTGTTTATCGTAACATCCCTACACATCTGTGTTGTGCACTTGTCAGAAATTAGTTGGTTTGAAATGATTATTATCTTTCAATCTAAAGCGCTGATGGTGCATAATATTATTGTTGTTTGTAGTTGACATCAGACTTAAAATTATGCAGTCATTTTTACTATTATTATTATTATCATGTGATTTAGAGCAACAGTCAGCCAGTCAGCTTTTCCTACATTGGACACTTCTTATATTAAGCTCATTCATTCCTGTTGAATTCATGTGTTTTGTGTGTTGATCTAAAGAACAGTCTTTCTACTGAAGCTTCTAACAAAGCTTTTCAGAGAGGTGCCAGGAGTCTAGTCTCGCTTTTTAATTATGATACTCAGGCCTTGGATGTTTTTCCCTCTTGTTTGCAATTGTCTTCACCCTTGGCTCTTAAGAGCAGCTTTTACTCCATCAGCTGTGATATAAAGTGCTTTTCCCCTCTTTTCCATCGTCTCTTCGAAAATTGAAAATACTTTTACAAGTCCCTCGACCTCTCTGACATCATGTGTAGTGTTATCGTGCCCTAGCCTCAAGGAAATAGGAAAAATAGGAAATAGGAGGAAACCTGCTAATGTCATTGAGGACTGGAATATGGACAGGAAGTACCGGTGTATGACGCCGTGTGGACATGTGTAGAGAACCTGCCACTGTCTTTAATCACCGATGTGTGATGAACTGGACGTTTTATTTTTGTTACCATCCAGTGTGAACTGTCGTAGACGAGCGCTTTTTGTTCCATTTCTGACAGGGGAGACTTTTAAAGGTGCAGCGTGTAGGGTTAGTAAATGAGTAAAAACGACAACTGGCTGACTGGCTCTCTCAAGCCTGGAATCAGGAGAAGCTCCCTCGCCTTGCCCGTCATATGACCAGCGATCATGATGTATGTGCTGGCCTTTATTCATCACTCGTGTGCAAGGGTCGTTTATTTTTTGTGCTCTCAGGGCTACAGTGAAAACATGGAGGTGCAACATGGCTGCCTCCGATCCCGATGTCAACATAAAGCGCTGAGTCTAAAGCCATTTGTACATTGAGGTGATTCTGCGTCTATTGACTTTATTTTCAAGGATTGTAAATCAGCTGCAGATCTGAATCCTTGGCACCAGACATTTTTTATATATATATATGTGTGTGTGTGTGTTTGTGTGTGTGTGTGTGTGTGTGTGTGTGTGTGTGTGTGAGGGGTGATGGAGGAAGGGGAGCATGCAGACATGACAGGGTGATAAAAACAAGGCAGCAGATGAGTTTTTGATAGTCTGCACGGCGCTGGAAGGCGACAGGCAAGATGGATATTTGATTGGCTAATGCGATGAGGCGGACAGCTGCAGAGGGCATCCCGCTCGGCCCCTCGCCCTCCCCTCTCTCTCTCTCTCTCTCTCTCTCTCCCTCCCTCCCTCCCTCCCTCTCTTGTTTTCTCTCAGCCTTGACGGAACAAGACCACCCATTGGGGATGTCTCTGATCAATGCAGTCATTATCCTTACTGCACACACACACACACACACACACACTGACGTGGGGGACAAATGAGGGAGAGATGTGCGATGTCTAGGTCGGAGCAAATGTAAATGTGTCGGGTGAAATATGCTGGCGGATGTCGCACCATTAGCCAGGCTGCGGAGCGAGCTGACTCTCTGGCCTCAGGTACAATAACCAGTGGAGGTTTAGCTCGGTCTCCGCCTCGCTCTCCACTCCCGCCTTCTTTTTTCCTCCACCCTGTGTTTTTCTTTTCTTTAAAATTTTTTGTTTTTTTCCTCTCCATTCCGCCCTGTCCTCCCGTCCCGTCTGTCCTCGGCACATGAGAGGAAACACTCTTCCTCAAGGTGCAATACGCTGTACAACGTGTTCTGCAGTCGAGAATGTGAAGGCCACCCGAGCCACGCGATGTTACCTGTCTAGTCGAGTTCTATAGTATGTACAGTACATCAATCATCATAATATCATATAGTATCATATCATAGTATATGATATAATATTATATAAGAGAGAATAGTTTTTCATCAATGTCATTTGTGCCCTTTTGTGCCCTGGACTTTTTATTCCTTTTGAGCCAAATATTAAATGGTGTTATTATTATTATCGAACTAAATTTCTTAAACAGGATTTTATCGACTGGATGTGAATCTCACATTTTCTGTCCCTTCTTTTATAAACCTGCCTTAACCTTAAACAGCTGCCAGTAGAGGTCAGTCAAGAGCAGGTTGACGTGTGACCTTTCCCATCACCAGACGTAATGACAGATTCTGAACCATTTACAATGGTCCCACCCCCTGAAGTCAGGTGACCCATGAGCAATACATGCCATTAGAGAGCTGCGTGATGCATTGCGATGGTCAGGCCTTCATTTGTCCTTGTTGGAAGACATAAAGAGTGAGGGGGTTGGTGTGATAACCGGTGGCTCAGTGTTGATACCTAAAATGCTGACTCACCTTTACTTTCATTATTGCGCCGACATCATCACCTCTCTACTGTTCAGACACGAATGGATTGCAACTACTCGGGTTTAAATGTATATGAATATAGGTTGATGTTGATCGTGTTCTGTTGTTTCCGCCACAGACAAATGACTGGAGTGGACGACCTCCTGACCCTGATCAGTGCCGCCCCGGTCAAGTCCCCTGAGGTATTTGATTTGACTATCTTTTTTTTATTTTTCCGTGATGAATTTTTTGGTATTTTGGTATATAAAATGTGGTATTGCCACGCTAGCTCATGTGAACCCTGCACTACTTTCTGTCGTGCTCTTGGAGGTGTTTGTCTTCTGCACTGTTGCACCATGGGCCGTGCTGCGCTCACTGTTTTGTATTGAGACCCCGAGGTTCTCCATAACCAACCCATGGCAAAGGTAGAGCAAAAACACCACACTCTGTGTGACTGATGTGCTTGAAGTAAATATATGCCTGCTATGCAATGCAAAGTGAGGTGAGGACCTCCAACGGGGCCATGTTAGAGTGTGTGTGTGTGTGTGTGTGTGTGTGTGTGTGTGTGTGTGCACCCCTATCGATGAGTAAGCCATGCCCCTGGTCCCTGCAGACCAGCAGATATCTGAGTGCAGCCGTGTAATGATTTCTCTGTGTTAGTGCTGCACCACCTGTATGCAGAAAACACCACGTGCAGACCTGTCATGTGTGTGTGTGCGTGCGTGTGTGTGTGCGCACGTGCGTGTGTGTTTATCGTCCCTTACAAGCCTCACCCAGTGGCGATAAAGTGTGTTTCCCCGACTCATGCACAACCACGAGATATGAGCAGAGAGAAGGATAAGAAAAAATGGAAGGTAATAGATGCATGAGGCAAACGTGCATAGGTGCAGTAAAGATCCTGATGGGGGCGCTGGAGCACTCTGCAATCATGCTCCAGAGGAGTGGCGGCGGAGGTGGGGGGTGGGGGGGGCTCCTGGCAGATCTATTTGTCAGAGCATCATGGGATGAACGAGTTTACGGCAAATACAAATTCAGGGTGATGGTTGTTTCCCTGCGTCCACGGGAGGAGCGGGCTGTCGGTTGGGTGAACGCCCCTGGAGGAGGAGCGCTTGAACGCAGCTCGCGTTGATGTCTGCTTCCTTTCAGATGCACGGCGTTGGATGTGAACGCCACCCGTGCGAAGGAGGCGCTGCAGAGGTGTGTGAGGTCAGATGATGGGAGGTGATGCGGGTGCTCACGTGGCCCGCTCCCTCTAATGAGACCGTACCACTGGGAGCCAGCAACAGTGGCCTCCGCAGGCAAGAGTGGGGATCGCAGGATGCTGCGTTACTGATAATGGGTTGGGTGTGAGTGAAAGACGCCGCGTGTAGGATTCAGAGGAAATGACTTCGTCATTATCGGCTGATGTGCCGTGCTTTGTAAGACGTTGCTGTGTCTGGTGGTATGTTGTGTTTTGTGAGATCCTGTTGTGTGTGTTGCGAAAAGTGACATTTTAGAAGGCTGTAGTGTTTTGTGATACGTTGCGTTTCATGAAAGTTTGTTGTCCACGTTTCGAGGTTGTAGTGTTTTGTGATCTGTTGTGTCTCACAAAAGGTCGTAGTGCTTTTTGGGAGGTTGTCGTGTCCCCTGATACGTCGTGTGTTATGAGAGGTTGTGCTTTTTAAGACGTGGAGGCACCTTGTGATATGTTGTGTTTTTCGAAAGGTTTTCTAGTATTTTGTGAAAGGCGGTTGTGTCCTCCGAAATGTGTGAAATGTTGCAGCGTTTTTCGTAGAATGATATTTTTGTCGCACATTGTACTTGGGGCCTCTGTCACAGACCATGCTGTGGCCTCACTGGTTCGTAGAATGAGTGATAAGACTTGTTATTCATGGTGAAGTCCCAACAGGAAATGAACCGTTGTCTCTTGACTCGGTGACTCCGCCGCCTCTGGCGCCGAATCCGATTGCGAGATTTCACATCTCGTCACCTCTCCCCACGTTACCGCTCGGACACATCCATACCACAGTGCTCCTGCTCCTGCCCCACGCCTCCTTTCCTCTCCACCCCTCCTCATTTCCATGTCGGTGAGAGTTGCCCTGCGACGGCTGGTTGCACAGTAAAGTGGGACGCCCTGTGGTGCCGTCACTGCAGGGAAATCACAAAGTCTCCTAATCCATTCTCAACCTCGGCACATCTTTGCACCCACGTCTCGGCCTGTTTTTCCCTCCCCGACGTTACCGAGATAAGATGTCAGCCCCCAGGGACGGGGCTGCACGTGAACACACACACACACACTCATCACCCCCTCCCCGGTTCCAGTTGAACCTCTTGTAGAGGGTGACAGTTTTTTTTTTGTTTGTCCACGTCCTGCCACCTTCCCCCCCGGAGCGGGAGCACAGCGCTTCCATCACCCGCCCTCGTAAACAGAAAATAAGTCTGTGACATCCGATGTATGAAGAAGAGGGGGAGAAAGGTATCGACACAGGAGGAAATGACTTAAACAAAATATTCCTCGGGGGGGGTTTGGAGGCTCGGGGGTCGTCAGGGCGATTGGAGAGCGGAGAGGGGAGGTATCAGTTAGACTGCTCTGGAGGGCAAACTCAGTCGGTGCAGTCACACCGTACCGGGGTGCATTAATATTGGATTGTGCTGCATCTCGCCTCCACACACACACACACACACACACACACACACACACAGAGCCGGCGGAGGGGAGCGAGGTGACAGCGCAGCGCTCACAGTTTTTTCAAAGCTCCTGACAACGTCAGGTTCAGGCTGTGTTTGTCCTACGATGCTGAATATTCACCAGTGAGCGAGCAGCCGTCAAGGTCGAAGGGTCATTTGTTGTCGCTTCAAGTTAATCCATGAAAATCTAAAAAGCCTGTTTTGTGAATAAAATCACATTATAATTAAAAAAAATATCTTGAGATAATATTGAGATTGTAAAAAAAAAAGAAAAAGTGGTAATATTAAAATGATAGCAAATAGAATACATTCATAGTTTTATGGGTATAAATATAATATGATAACATTTTTAACTTAATGTGACACAGTATAGTATAAATGTATAATAAAGTTGTGATTTGATAAAGGAAAACACAAAACACAAAATTACATTAAATAGTAATAATACTTTTACAATAATAAAGCTGTAGTTTAATGAGAAAAAGTGATTTGGAGGGAATATATTTGTAATTTTATAATAATATATACTGATGAGAATTTAGTCACAAATAAAAAAAAAAAAGACATTACACTTTGGGAAAAAATTTGTGACTTGTGTGTAATTTAAACTGAATAATTTAACAAAAAAGTAAAAGTAAAAAAATGCACTTTATCCTCATACAAACATCATTTTATTTTGAAATCTTTTAAGAGAGATCAAAGAGTAGCAGTTGTGCTGTGGCAGCTCCATGTGGTGTGACACCGGATCCTGTGTTTTCCCAAACAGTTTATCTCTCAGTGAGTGCAGTCCACACTCCGAGGGGAAAGGTTGCAGGTGATTGCATCAGAGTTCTCTCTCTCTCTCTCTCTCTCTCTCTCACACACACACACACACACACTCACACTCTAACATGGCCCCGTTGGAGGTCCTCACCTCACTTTGCATTGCGCAGCAGGCACATAATTACTTCAAGCACCATTAGGAAGACAATAACGCTCCGTGCTTAGCAGGAAAGCAGGGTCCCGGCGGGCTCGGCGGATGTGTTAGTGTCACTAAGTGAGCGCGTGCGGCCGGACGAACGGGCGCCTCCATTCCCACTGATGAACGTGTAATGAGTGGACTGCGGTGGGGGAAGCCATCCCGCCTTTGCTAACAGAGCCAGCGGAGCTAATGACTTCTCACTGAGGAGTGCGCAGCCGCCCGCCGGCCGAGGCCGAAGTGACACTATGGATCCGGCCGCCGCCGCTGCGCGGTGGCCGCGTCCGCGTCGAGCCTCGCTCTGAGGCGCCCGCTCCACTTTGCTCGCGCACTCTCGCTGTCACTAAGTGAGGCGCCGGAGTAAAGTCACCCCCGATGTTTAGACTCACCAGGTTTCAGCTCAACTGAAGCGCTCTAACATTGTCTCCCACCTATCTCTCCATGTGTCTGTCTGTCTATCTATCTGTCTGTCTGTCTGTCTGTCTATCTGTCTGTCTGTCTGTCTGTCTGTCTGTCTGTCTGTCTGTCTATCTATCTATCTGTCTGTCTGTCTGTATATATTCGTCTGTCTCTATCTCCTTCTCTCTCTCTCTCTCTCTCTCTCTCTCTCTCTCTGTCTGTCTGTCTCTCTCCCCCTCTGCCTATCTGTCTGTCTGTCTTTCTCTCTCCTCCTCTCTCTGTATCTGTCTGTCTATCTCTCTCTCTGTATCTGTCTGTCTATCTCTCTCTCTGTATCTGCCTGTCTGTTTCTCTCTCTCCCTCTCTTTCTCTGTCTCTCTCTCTTTCTTTGTGTCTCTGTCCGTCTATCTATTCACCAAATAATCAATTTGTCCATCCATCCATCCATCCATCCATCCATCCATCCATCCATCTTCTCCATTGTCCCATGTCCCTGCTCCCTCTGACACGTGACCCCTGTGTTGACCTCTCTCATGATGTCATGCACACACCGATGATGTCACTCGTGTATCTGTATGTCACAGTACGTGGCTCATGTTCGTCAGAGCTCTGTCCTGCTCTCGTCCTCTGTGCTTGATGACATATTGAAAAGTTGAATCATTAACGTTCAGCAGTGTTGTCACAGTATAACTGATGGACCTGTTGTCTCCCATTGATGTGGAGGTAATTGCCGGCGTTTTGTTGTCTATCGATGAAGCACTTAAAAGTTCATTAACATGGAGCAACTTTTTAAATGTATTAGACAAGTGCTGTGAAACGTGATCATTGTAAACATCAACAAGGAGAGTGTGAACAATCCGACGGCCCTGTGTGCTCATGACGCCTCTTTGCAGACTTTTAAAGGTACAGTACGTACTATTCGGTGATATCTAGTGGTGACGTTGCATGTGGCAACTCCCCTCCCAAGCATGTAGGAAACCGGGGGATTATCGTCTGTCCATTCAGGGCTACTGTACAAACATGGTGGCGGAACATGGCCGCCTCTGTAAGAGGACCCACTCTTGATGTAAAAAAAAAAACTGGGAGTGGAGTCTAAGTGGGATCCAAACCACCAACCTTTGCAATGAAAGGCGTCTGCTCTAACCATTGAGCCACTGCCACCTTGCGGTGCATCAAGAAAAATCAACACATCAACTTATGTTCGCCACTTGACATTACCGCACATTCATAACAGGCCACACATCACGGCATTAAACACACAACTCAGGCAACTTTGCACATGCAAAGTACAAGGTGTCAACCCACAGCGCCACGCCCCGCGGGCCACAGCTCCTCTGCACTGCAGACACCGTGGGGGAGATGACATGTGGCCGCATCGCTCCGAGATGATTAGTGTGATTTCCAGGATCACGAGGATGGCGGCGCACACGCACTGAGCATAATTACTGCATTAATGCTGATTCAAGGGCCTCGCACTTTTCAGAGTCCGCTCTTGCTGCCAATTACCATAATAAGGAAAATGGCTGACTGTCAACCATGAACCATGAATGAGTGAATGGATGAATGACAGTGTGTGAAGTGATTTATGCTGCTGGTTCAATCACATATTGACAAAGTCATGATAAACTGGTTGATAAATGTTATATATTATTATTATTATTATTATTATTATTATTATTATTATTAATAATAATAATAATAATAATAATAATAATGATTGTATCTATTATTTTCTTTAATTAGGAATGACCCTTTATTAATGTTCCCTGCTCTACACATTGCGTCATGGGATCATATCACATCATGTTGTATTTTAAGGTAATATTTTGGATAGTATATCTTTAAAAAAAATTTAAATATATTTTAACTACTCAAGCCTCTTGTAGCTGTGTTTTGAGTCTCATATACTGGACATTGACTTTCCGCATCCCACTGAGCTAAACCCCACCAATTTGTTGACAAAGTCCTGTTACTCAAACATTGTCTGTGCTATTCTGTCCTTTTCCATTCTGTCTATGTACAGTAATACTCTTCTCTTCTGCCGTAGAGACCCAGTGATAATGATGTAAACCTATTGTGTTGAATAATACACTGAGTATTGACATACTCAAGTGAAGTGGGACATAACAAAGCTGAATAATTCATTGTGTGGACAAAATGCATCCTGAAGCAGTTATTAACAACAACAACAACAACAACTCGACTTTAAAAAACAACACCAGGTTAAGCACTAAGGTCAGACCTTTGGGGTGTGTGAGTTTATTAGTAAGGTGAGATGTGTAAGTAAAGGTACATGTGTGCGTGTGTGTGTGTGTGTGTGTGTGTGTGTGAGAGACTGAGAGTGAGAGATAAGTGGCCGGTTGTGGCTCCTGACTGAGAAGATGGACTTTTATGGCCTCATTGATTTAAATCTCTCACAGGGAGCCGGCTCTGATCGATATGGGGAGAAGTGCTGCTTGGACGGCCGCCCCTGCATTATCTCTGCTGCTGCTGCAGCTACTGCTGCTGCTGCTGCTGCCGCCGCCGCCATCCCTCCTCCTCTGTTTCTCACCCACAACGTTTTCACACCGCCCACCTCATTCCCCTCCATCTCTCTCGCGCACAGGCAAAACAGTTTATGCCTCTGTTTGCCTCCCGTCGTTGCGCCGCCTGCGCGGGGGGAAAGTGATAATTTTCCATGGCGGGCCGCTGTAATTGTTTACTGTGCGTCATGAAACTGTACACGGTGTAATACAAGCCTCTACGTTGCCGCCTCAGAGCTGTTTGTTGTATCTATGGGAGACTGGCTTTTCTGTGTGTGTGTGTGTGGTGGGGGGGCGGGGGCTGGTGCAGAATAGAGGATGTCAAATACTGAAAACACGAGACCACAGACATATCAACAGGTCTAACTGACGTTTAATCATCAGTGTCAGCTAGCTCGCTCCCCCGTTTACTACAGTGCCTCTACACCTGCAGTTCACAACTGTGCCACTAGAGGGCATCCCGTGCCTTTCGTTTGCCATCGTTGTTGCTGCCTGTACTGCGGAACTGCATGTCGTTTGAGGGCAACTGAGGTTGATCATACAGCACTGATTCCACCTGTTGTACAAAAATGTGTCACTAGGGGGCATCATGCTCGTCAAGTACCAACTTCTTACACGCGTGTTACAAAGTCACCACAGTGTATCTCATGTGACTTCATGTACTTCTGCTTGCACCTGTGGAGTAGAAATCTGTCACTAGAGGGCGACGTACCACAGCTCACACTTGTGTCACAGAATAGTGTCACTACAAGGCATCATCAACATATTTATGTATGTCATTCAATTGCATCATAGGTCCGTCATTTTCCGTTGTTTATGCTTGTGTTACAGAGTTTAGCCACAAGGGGGTGCCATATGTTTTTTTTCACTGTAACCACCTCTTGTGATTACAGATTTATACCACTGGGGGGCAGCATCGCTCTATGGCGTACAAGAGATTACGCCAGTTTTTCAGAGTTTCATCTCTGGAGGGCGGAACTGTTCTGTAACTGCTCTTAACTCATAGTTGATGATGCCGGTCAGGTCAGCCCGTTCTGATTGGCTGTTGTCATTTATGCCCATGACTCTGTTGTTGTCAATCATCGAAAACAGTCGTGATTCTAATCGTATATAATACGTTTGACTAAAGGTCAAAGCACAATGGGTTTGTCTCGGCGAGGGCAGAAATCAAAAGAGAGGACGCGATGTTGTTAGTGTGAGTCTGTATGAGGACAAGGAAAGAACAGCATGTTGATGTGAGTGTGTGGGTGTGTGTGTGTGTGTGTGTGTGCGTGTGTGTGTGTGTGCGTGAATATGAGTGTTCAGGGGATGCAGCAGCACTGTCACGTCCTGTTAGGAACCTTCTCTTGTACGGGGTGTTTGCCGGCGTTTGGGTCTCACCTCATGTCTCAGGTGGGATGTGGGAATGAGATAGCGGCTCTCTGCGGGCCCCCGACAGGCGGAGGGAGAGCAAATCAATAAGAAAGAAGCAAAGCAAGAAAATGAGGAGAGAAAATAAGCAGCAGCAGCAGCAGCCGGAGGAGGAGGAGGAGGAGGAGGAGGAGGTCCACCGCCGCCCGCATCCAGCCTCCATCCACCGGGCACCTGCTGCAAAGTTCCCGTTAAACGCGCACGGAGCGGAACGATTCAGGAGGAAAAGAAAAAAAAAGTGAGGGCA
>JAFBJT010087780.1:90255-110413 GCA_016785325.1 Chascanopsetta lugubris
AATCTATTGTAATTATTTGGTTAATTGAAATGACATTTATTTCGTGCTGTACACGATATACTGTGCTATACAAATAAAGTTTACAGTCATTATTATTATTTCCTGTTGCCCCAGAATACAGCATTTCCTGACCACCATGTTTTCTGCTCACTATAGTTTATAATGGCTGAGCACAGATGTGACACAGAGTTACCCATTACACTGAACCCATCACAAACTGAAATGCTAAAAATGCTAAATCAAAACTGCAGAAATCGATTTATAAATAAATGAATGAATGCTCAACCCTTAAATGATGGTCTAACAGTAAATGCCATAATCAAGAGATGGGCCCTCTTGCAAAAGTTGTACATTTATATACTTGTGATGAAAAATGTGAAGGTTAGGAATAAATCAAACAACACAACAAACAAAACGATTCGACCAATTCAAAATAATAACTAGCATAATGGCGGCAAACCAAGATTCCAGGGGCTGCTCAACCAGCAAGTCCCTCCTCAAAACACACACACGCACACACAGACAGACAGGAAGACAGACACACACACACACACACACACACAGAGATACACTCACACACAATAAAACAAAAGGACTAGCGTATATTTACTGTACCTTCATTTCTTCGGCTCATACAAAGTAGTCCACGCGGAAGTGAACTACGTAGGACTTCATATCCCATGAGGGCTCAGCTGCTCCGGCACGGAGGTGAAAGGTCGTGTCGTCAGAGTGACGTCACAACAAACATGGCGGCGCTCGGAACGGCACGGTGCTTGTGGCGGAGCTACTCCCGGATACACAGCGTACAGAGGAGCAGGCCCATTCTGGTGGGATGTGGAGTCCGGGCGGTTTGTAGTGGAGCAGCGGACACGGGTATGTTTCCGTCGCACTATCACCGATTTAACAGAACCACCGCTTCCGCTGTGAGACACTGACCTTGTAGCAGGCGTCATCACGTCATCACGTATCCAACGACTTACCGTTAGAACGACATCGTTTAGAGGGAAACACCTTGAGGAAAACTCAAACGATACTTATGAGCTGAATAACAACAATGACGTCGTCTATCAGCTGAATGGGCTGAACACTATGCCGGATTCATCAGTCACATCTATTGACATCTAGTGGTGAACTTGTATCCATCAGCTCACCCTCACACTTCTAGCTTGCAGGAGAACCTACGGTGGCCCTCAGTTGTCATTAAAACTCAACAGATGTTAAGTATGCCCACTCTGGGCTCCTGTGGAAACATGGCGGCCCCTGCGGAGAGGACCCGCTCCTCACATAAAGACACATGAACGGGCCCCTTTATGGGTAATGGGAACCAAATACATTTAGGTGATGATGAAAATGTCAGTATGTAATTGTTTTGTTATATTATTTTCAACTAGTAGGAGTGACGAAAATGAGCAAAATCCTACACACTGCACCTTTAAATATTAAAAATCATATTGTAAGTTTAAATCTCAGCCTGAAAGTATAGTGCTGTCTATACCTGGGTTGGCATCAGTGGGTGTTTTACAGTGACGGATGTTGTCTGCTTTGCACAATCCACTAACACCGTGATTTCCTCCTCTGCCCACTCAGCCAACGCCCAGCCTCAGTTTACCGATGCCGCCGTACAGGACATCCTCACCCGGATAACGGGCCTGGACCTGCGCAAGGTGTTCCAGCCCCTCAAGCAGGAGCTGAAAACGCCCACGTACAAACTCATGACGGACAAACAACTGGAGGAGGTGCCATTTCAGTAAACACACCACTGCCACCCACGCCTCCTCGGAGCACCGTATGTCACTGAGTCACGTGTCCGCCTTTTCCAGGCTGTCGCTGCAGCCACAGAGCAGGCGAAGAAGCTGCTGCAGTTGCCCCCCGTCCTGCCGGAGAGGGAGCCCATCCACGACGTGCTAGCGCAGGATACGGTCCTGGAGGGCATGGACACGGCTAAATACGTCTTCACAGACATCACCTTCAACATCCCACACAGAGTGCGAACCCTTATTTCATGTGCATTTTCCATCAGTGTCAGTAGAACACAATGTTGATGTACCCGTGCCAATGATCAGCACCTCAGACACGTTTGAAAAACATTTGCTCCTTTTCATTCTTTCGCATGTGCTGTCCACTTTCAGGAGAGGTTCATTGTCGTGCGAGAGACCGACGGGACTCTGCGCAAGGCCACCTGGGAGGAGAGAGACCGCCTCATTCAGACCTACTTCCCAAAGGAGGGCCGCAAGATCGTGCCGGCCCTCCTCTTCAAAGAAGAGAACCTTAAGGTGTGTAGTGTCCGCAATATTTCATTCACATCTCATTTACTCTCCCTGCCAAAGGTCTTTTTCTCAGCGTATCTTTTCAACGATCACTATTGTGTAAGTGTGACCTCGGGATCAAGTGTTACCCAGCAGTAATATCAGCTATCAACCTCATTCAGGCTTTTTATAAGTAAAACAGCCTTGATGTAATCATGTAACATCCTTCTCTGGATCACATGTTTACATCAGTAGAGCCTCAGCCACCATGTTCTCCCTAAACTTGAACGTGAACCCTCATTCGCGTGATCAATGCCATGATTTAGGAATACACCAGTTTTAGTGCAACTCAATATGCAGATGAGATCAAAACAAATGTTTGGAAAGTCTCTCAAAGTATTAACAAGTAGGTTTTTACACAGACGCGTGATAGAACCAATCTCAGTCACTTGCAAAGAAGACAAGTGAAACGACAGACATAGTCATAAGAGCTGGTTAGAAGAGGGACTACTTCCATATTTTTCTCCCAGATCTTTGACTGACAATCTTTGAAATGTAGCCTCCATAGGTTAGAAAATGTTAGCAAGAGCTCTATGTTACACAGTGTGACTGTATTTTTAGAAAGTGCAGCCAAAAACATCCTTCCTCGCTACACCTTCACTTAACGTGAACTCCCAAAGAAGCTGAAAGTGCCTCTGTGTTTTTCCTCCCTCTCTCTGTCTTTTGTTAGATGGTGTTTTCTCAAGATCGGCACAAGGACGTGTTGGACCTGTGTCTGGTCCAGTTTGAACCCGACTCTCCGGAATACATCAAGGTGAGACGACATTCGAATCCTGACCTTCTCCCAAATCCGCCGAAGTCCGTCTCATTATTTTCACGATCATCTCATGTTGAGTAAATGAGAGAAATCACCTTTTTATGTCTCATTCCCCCCCAATTGTTTAGATACACGCAACCACCTACGAGGACCTGGACAAAAAGACCAAGTATGACCTGCTACGCTCTACCAGACATTTCGGAGGCATGGCCTGGTACCTGGTCAATGCCCGCAGGATAGACGGGCTCATCGTGGAGATGCTGAAGAAAGAGCTGTGAGTTTGTTGGACGTAAACTTCTAAATGTGACCGTGCGGAATCTGAGGTGAGGGACAAGATACGAGAGCTCTAGGTCTTCTGCTCTAGTCTGAACAGGCTTTGGTTGCCCACAGATTAAGGGTCCGTATGGAGAGCAAATTGAATGGAGAGAAATGCAACAGGTGTCAGCGCCACGTGCAGGAAGCTAATGATGGAGATGAGCCGAAATGATGTGGCGTTGTACCCCTCGCCTCACCCTTCCCTTTACAATCAGGCAGGAGAACTTATGGAAGCCCACGGTTGCCAATAAAGCTCAGAGGATGTTTAGTATGTCCCCACATGGAGGACCCACTCCGGATGTCAATATACATTTAGGGGCTCATTTTGGGTTAGTGTGGAAAGAACGTCATACATTCAAGTGATGGTACTTTCGTACAAAGGCCAGTATATGATGTTCACCTACAGACAGAAGTTACTCAATGTCTTTGAGAATCTTTCACACTGCGCCTTTTTGAAAACTGCAAAAGTTGAAAAACAGTTGACTTTTGTGTTGAAAATAAAGAAGTCAGACTGTAAAATGTGTGGATGTGGACGATGGAAGAGCTGATGTAATTGGCTGTTGCATTTTCTAAACAGTAGATGTAAATCTAGCAATCATAAGCTGCATTTAAAAAAGCTATGTAAATGTTGCTGACCCCTTTCCCACGGGTGAAAATCCCCACGAACACCCAGAAACAAACAGGATTTTTCTGCAAAAGAAAAGTATTTAATTTGCATTCACTCCCGGCTCAGATCACCGAGTTCTCTAACTGGCATTGATGGGAAGGCAGCGTCCAGTGCAACACGATGACACAGTCCTTTCATCCTCCCGCCATAAATACTTGTAGCATTGTTCAACAGCTTCTCCAACATTTTGATCCTGATCCGAAGTGAAGAAATGACTACGAGGCAGGTTACTATGGCAACGCTGTCACCGAGCCAACACTGAGCTTCACGTGGCTGCCGCTTCCAACATTTTCACGATCTGGGATTTGACATGCTGTCGGTAACACGTGGGTGGGCCGAACACACCACGGAGCTGATTAACTACAGGCCATGGAAAAATGTGTTGGTTCACAGGTTCGCTCAGGTTGGAAATGTTACAGAAGCTTATCTGTGCGTTCATCTCCAGGTTGAACGATGCCGTGAGTCTCGTGGCTCTGTTCCACCTGGTCCACCCCCACAGCGAGTCCGCCCAGGAAGCTGCCAGCCAACAGGCCACCGGCTCCGAGCTGCTCAAGGTGAGAACCGCCCAGCTCTCCACCGAAGGGTGACTCCTCGCCAACCCCTCTCACACTTTGCCTCACCTGTCCTAAATTGTGTCGGCCATATAAGCTGCGTCCCTGAGGGACTGGGGTTCATCAGGAGTCGGCGCAGCTCTCCAGAGGTCAAGCCGAGGCCGCCTCATCTTAGGTTTCTGGTGTGGGAGGTTCGGGGCTTTTTTTCAGTGTGGGAACGGCAGGGCCAGACTCGGGACACATCAGGTCTCATTAGCGCTCGCAGCCACTCGGCCTCGAGACCGGCAGGGAGGGGCATTTAGACTGACAGCCGTAAAATGTAAGAGGTTCACGCAGGACCTCTTGTTTGGTCACGGTCGATATTCTGAGGCTGCCACTAAAACAGTTCTGTTTTTGTCCATGTGCAATTCCAGGGTAACGTTCATGACCTCTTCTGGCCTCCTGTGTGTTTCTGACCTCTGACCCTTGTTCCTGCAGATATACGCTCAGAAGGAGTCCCGGAGGTCGGGCTACATCGAACTGGCCCTGCAGGCGTACGAACAGATGATGGCTGAAAGCTCTGCTGTCTGATGGCTCCATTTCCCAGTCGGAAACATACAAATTCAGTGAAGAGGGACAAGGAAACAGTTCTTGAAAAGCTGGACTTAACATTTTACTTAGGGAGTCAAAGAGTCTTTCTTTAACTTTTTGTGTGGTCATCAAAACCCTCACTTTCAGATATCTTTGCCAATGCAGAGCTCGACGATACCTCATGTAGAGAAATGCTCTACATGTGTGTTACAGTCAAAACGACTCCACCACACCTGTGCACGAGAGCCATATTATCCTTTCTTTTGTCACGTCGGCCTCCGTTTAAACCTGCAAAGTTGTGTTGATGGACAGAAAAGACGAGAATATTCGGTTCTCTGACCATCATGATGTACATAACAAAATAAAGACACATATTTGTATTTGTGTGATGTTTTGCGAGAGTAAAATGACTTTAATTCTTTGTAAAATACCGAGGATGACTTTATTGAAAAACGAGCATAGATTCAATTTAACTGCCCAGATACTTCACTGTTTAAGCTCATTGGTCCAACATCAAACCACACAGACAGGCCCCACCCCCTCCATTCCAACATGACCGATCGAATCTGAGAATTCCTCGTTGGCTTTTCTAACACTCTGATCAACAGTGGTATTGTTTGAGGTATAAGGTGGAATATGTTTTCTCTTATTCAAATGACACTGTGCCCTCTGCTGGCACCTAGAGGTGGGATACATTTGACCCTAATTTCTATTGTAAACCCATGACACCAAATTTGACGTTGGCAGATCGAATTGTGTAAACAAAGCCATCCGTGTTTGTTTCCATGGAAACACACATCTCACTTCACAAAGACACCAACCCCGATTATCTCTTAACCCTCGTTCAACTCAGCTCGTCTGAAGTTAAAGCCTGGGCGATTGATTATTGCAGATTCATCTCAACTTTACCCCGGTATAGAACGTTTTTAATCCTGCAGTAACATTAGCCCTTATGAGATTGAGAGTTTGGTAAAAAAAAAAATCCGTGAAAAAAACAAAACAACTATCTTAGCTGGCATCCAAGAATGGAAACGCTTGTTATGAAGCTTAAAAGGCACTTGAGGCTATTGAACAGCTGGTCCTTTTTGTCGTTTGGTCACTGAAACACAGAAAAAGTTTGGCTCCCTTCTTATTCACTCATTAACTCATCATCCAGGTTGACATCTGTGGTGTCGATGTCTTCCAGGTCAAAATTGTCCAGGTCCAGGTCGTCCAGGTCCTACAGGAGAAAAAAAAAAAATCAGGGGTAAAAGTCAACATGAGCCGTAAAACATTGATAACTCCATTTAAAAACAATGTCCGACATGTGCTTCACCTCGTCATCCATGTTCAACGTGACTTCCTCAGCTGGTTTGTCAGCGCTGGGCCGCTTTGTTGCTACGTCAGTGGCTGTAGATGAAACCGCCGACTCGGTTTCCAGAGACACGAGAAGCTCCAGGTTTCCCTCAGGCTGTTTTGTGGACTGTTCCTCTTTTCCGGCTTCTCGTGCCGCCTCGGGTTTTAATAGCGACATTGTATCGGAGAGCGGATCAAAGAGTGGATCAAAGACGATCTCCGAGGGAGCCTTGACTTGCATGGTTTCGCCCAGTGATGAGGTTTCTGTGGTTTCGAAAGAGATGAGTTCCTCCACTGTAACAGCTGCTGGCGCCTTTTTCAAAACGTTGTCCTCCGGAACGGGAGTTTCTTCATCTAAAAATGCCATCGCTGTATCCTTGATGGGTGAGGCACTGACAGGGATCACATCCTTTTCCAGCTCAACGTTCGCGGGCCTTTCTTCGGCTGCGACAGATTCCGTTGAACGCAGATCATCATTTGTGAACCCGGTGGTAACTGGAACATCCTCTGTCGCTGCCCTGTCACTTTGGGCCTCCTCAGTTGCCGCGGCAACCTCTACTGCTGACCTGAGACTGGTTTCAGGATCATCAAGTGCTACTGGAGAGGCTTCCTGAACAAGCTCCTCCACAGAGCAGTCCTCTACAGGTGTGGACTGAACCAGCTCTGGATGTTGGGGGGCAGTGTCCATGCTGGACTCCTTCAAGATGTCATCTTCAGCCGGGACGGAAGCTTCCATTACTTCTGCCACCTCTGGTGTGGATGCAACCACCTCTACGGATGCGGACTCCACTGGTTGGGCGTCATCAGGCTCCTGCACCACAGAGACAGGAGGAGGCGAAGCAGCGCATTGAGCCGTTTCTTCTTCTGTTGTTTGGACAGGGTCCATCACTTCCTGCTGCAGTGGAATGGGCTCCTCAACTGCCTCTTCTGCTGCTTTTTCTGGAGGAACTGCTTCTTCTGCAGCTGCCTCTGGGGGTGCGGTTTCTTCTGCTGCTGCTACTTCAGGTACAATTTCATCTGCTGCGGCTTCTGGGTGTTCAGTTTCATCTGCCTCTTCCTCTAGAGGTTCGGTTTCATCTGCCTCTTCCTCTAGAGGTTCAGTTTCATCTGCATCTTCCTCTAGAGGTTCAGTTTCATCTGCCTCTTCCTCTAGAGGTTCAGTTTCATCTGCCTCTTCCTCTAGAGGTTCAGTTTCATCTGCTCTTGCTTCTAGAGGTACATTTTCTTCTGCTGCTTCCTCTGGTGGTGCAGTTTCCTCTGCTGCTGCCTCTGGTGGCGCAGTTTCTTCTGCTGCTGCCTCTGGTGGCGCAGTTGCCTCTGCTGCTGCCTCTAGTGGTGCAGTTTCCTCTGCTGCTGCCTCTGGTGGCGCAGTTTCCTCTGCTGCTTCCAAAACTGGAGCTACAGCTGCTGCTACTACAGAGCTCTCCTCCATGCTCTGCTCCACGTCCTTTTAAGAGAACACATTGATCAGTTTTGGTAAATCTCTATGCCGTATTTTTACAAGAGGACAAATCCTACAAACTCATTATGTTGATATAGATTATTGATCTTCAATTTTGCAGCTGAGTTACTCCAAAGTATAGTGCGTGGGATCTAGTGAAACCGGGTGTGAAGTTGCATATCGCAACAGAATATTCACCCTCTCATCCTTCCCTTCCACATGATTGGTTATGACATGGTTATCGTGGCCTTCACTCAGATATTACTGTGATTCTTTTCTATTCTGACAATAGAAATGGAAATACTCCTCCTAATATCCCAAACAGGCTTTCAACAGAATAGATGTGGGGCGGCAGTGGCTCAATGACTAGAGCCGTCGCCTTTGGATGCAAAGGTCACTGGTTCGAATCTCACTTGAATCCAGCTGCAGTGACACTGGCCCTGACACTGATACCCCCAATGGCCCTGTGTGTACTGGTAGAAATACCCCGTGACCCAGGTTACTGGATAAGGTGCTGAAGATGACATGACATGACAGATTAGATGTAATCTGATGGAAACGGGAGGCAAGGATCAAATCACGACTTCTCCAAGTAGGCGGTGCTGTGGCCATGACTAAATTGTGTGTAGTATGTTCGTTGTGCACTTGCTATATGGCACGAATACCTGCACACAACCATGAATACACAACTGTGTAGGTAGTTGAGAAGGGATATGGCGTCTCTGCGTGGATGCCACACACAACCATGAACAAGGGTTCACTTGGACATGTGAGTTTAGATGTGCGGCCTCTCCATGGACCGTCCAGGTGTTTACGTGCGAAAGCAGCGAGACGGACTCTGACCCTCACCTCTGACTTGCCGACTTCTTCTTTGGACACAAAACCAGCACATTCCTGCAGTACATCACGATCCTCATTCGGCTGAAAAGCAGAGAAACATGAGTTGGATACTGAATAGAATTGAAATGTTCATAAAAAAAAGCAACGTTGACAGCGGCAACGGACACACGTTCGAGAACGGGACTTGAGATCTTTGATGCATTCAAGTTCAGGCCACCTCCACTGACCATGATGAGAGGGTACTCTGCAGCCGGTCTGACCCTGACGTGAGTCTCCTTCAGGTACTGCTCAGCCAGAAGGGCTTGCTGGAGGCCGGGGAACAGGTTGCCATACTCGGTGGGGTCAGCCAGAGCATCTGCTGCCTTCTGGTTGACCTTGGACAGACTCTCCTTCCACAGACGGACCACCCTTGGGGGAGCAAACACAGATTTGTGTATATGGGCAAATCGGACATGCTGAAGTTCCGCGGGACATATTTGGATATAGCAAGTACACAGACACAGCCAGCACGGGGGCATTACCTCGGCACATGGCTGGGCAGATAGGTTCTTGCCAGAAATGCAGCCTCTGGCAGTCGGTCTGTTTTGATGAGAAGTTCCAGACATTTGTCCAACCTGGGAAACGTAAACAAAAGTGGTCAACGTAAAAAAACAAGGCAAATCAGCAGTTCAAATTCTCATCCCGGCTCTCTCCATCCACTTACTGTCCTTGCAGGAAGTAGGTGAGGAAAGCCACGTTGGTCTTGCCGTTCTTCTCCGCTCCCTCGGCCAGCTTGCCCACCATGGCCGTGTTACCTGAGGCCGTGGCCAGCAGCAGTAATCCCCCGTAATCCTGAGCGTGGTCCAGACACTCCTGGGCCAGGCTAAACTGGCACTTTGTTGTCGCCAGTTCTGCCAGCTGCTTCCATTTCTGCTCTGACTGGAGCCCCACATCCGAGCGTGCCAGGGAGACAGGAGAGGATAATCGCAAGGAGAAAACATGAGCCTCCTCGATCTCACGCTGCGGGGCAACTGAGGCAGAAGGTGGCAGGGGTGTGTATTTCCCGCTACGACTCCACAGACTGCACATCATTCTGCATGTTACATTGCTTCCGATCGAAGAAAATCATCAAACATTCTAAGAGGTGTCAGGTGCACTTTAGAGTTCATCATTTGCTATTATTCTTATTGTATTTTTCCAAAAATGGCAATGGTTGACAATTGGATTTCACTCTTCTGTTTAACTCTGGCATTAATATGCCAATAGAGTAACATGAGAACAAGATAGTCATAGAACGTAGCAGCATTTAGCGCATTCCTCTTGTTGCATGCGAATCTACAGTACATGCTCATTGTGTGCACCGACCTCTGCTTCCACTGCCAGTTGGTAGGCAGTGTCCAGCTCCCCCAGGTGCAGAGCCAGTTCAAACTTGTGTTCTGGGTCTGTGGAGACAGCCAGGGCCTGCTGCTTGAAACCCTACAAACACAGGAAAACACATGGTAAAGCCAAAAAACAAAAAAACTTTGATTCAATCGATATGGCTCTACAAACACATTGTGGTCAGTAGGTTATTAAGGAGACAGAAAGAGGAAAAACATTGCCTGCATTCAGAGGCTCCTCTCCATCTGGAAACCTGATGTTCACCGTTCATACAGACGGTGACTTCCTGAGACAAAAGTTGGGGGCAGATATTTATACCTGCTTCTCCAAGAAGTTGGCAACCCTGGTCCTCTGCTCCCTGGGGATTGTGGGTAGA
The DNA here is from genome assembly GCA_016785325.1 of Chascanopsetta lugubris. NCBI lineage: Eukaryota > Metazoa > Chordata > Actinopteri > Pleuronectiformes > Bothidae > Chascanopsetta > Chascanopsetta lugubris. The sequence continues at coordinate 100,773 of JAFBJT010087780.1, forward strand.
ATCTTATCGGCCGTGCCAAAGTCCCTCCTCATGACAGCAGTCTGGTATTCCAGCATAGAGAGCAGCAGCGCGTAGCTGACCACATTGAGTTCCTTGTCCCCCAGGTAGAGACGGTCATCCTTGGGGATGTAGCCCAGCAGATACATCGTCCTACAGAAGAGAAACAACGCGATGAGAAGTTGACAGTGTCAGAGAGGTTCAGCGCCGCAGAGTAGACTCGTCTGTCTCGACTTATTTTGTGCTGCCACCAAAGTTCGTAAACCAATACTTGCATGTCACAGTCATTCCTGCGTCGTACCTGTCCATGTGAGCAATGGTGATGATCTCTCCTCCCACATAATAGTTGAGTCTGTTGACGGAGCTGGTGTACATGAAGCAGTCACCCACCCACAATCCTGTCTTCACCACTTCCGAGATCTCACCCAGCACCTGAGTGGAAATGAAAACGATGGAGATAATACAATCTTAGAGCGAACACAGCGAGACATTACACACAGAAGACACTACGGTTACCGTGGTAACATTGTCCCCGAGCGCCATGCTGTTGTGAGAGCTTGGGCTTTAAACATGTGGCGTCAGACTAATGCACCGATGATGCAAAGATGAAAAAAAAAAATGCCACAGCAATATTATATTTTAATTTATATATATATATCTAATATTATGTTTTCGCACATTCAATACTTCTCGATGCATTTCTGTCTTTCACCGCAAATTTGCCACTTTGCGTCTCTGACCTCAAAAGCGTCCTCTATGCCATCTTCAGTCACACTCTCTTTCGACTCCAGGGCTGCTGATACTTTGTCCGGTAGATAGCGAAGCACGAAGAAAGACTCATCCGTGGCGATGCACACCAGCTCTCCAGAGTCAGACCAGAAGATCTGAGGACAGGAGGGTCCACAGATTGGAGGCGCATCACAGCGACAGACGGAGAGGTGAAGACTGTCACAGAGCGCGACTCACGTGTTTGGGCTGGATCTCGATACGACGGACCAGCTCGGCGCACTCCCAGTCGAAGAAAGCCAGGCCAGTGCTCGACCTCACTCCCAGTAAGAAACCACCGAAGATCCCTGTGGTACAACAGGACACGAAGCGTGAAACAAAGCGAGCACACACTGTGACAACAGAGCCACAGGAAACGAACCTCACCTTCGGCTCCAAAGTCAGGTTTAAAAGATTTCTTCTCTTTAAAGTTCTTAAAGATTTTAAGCATACTGTTTCCCTCTCTGGTGGCATATCTGCAAATAGAACAAGGAGGTCAAAATAATAACGCTGATCACATCAAATGTCCTCTACTGGCATCTATTTCCACAATTGATATTTATAATCTATATTCTAAAATGTCCCACTGTTGCCATGAGCCACTTACTGTGAGGAGTCGTGGGCCCAGACAAACTCGAGGGCAGAGCCAAAGCTCTTGTTCCTCAGGGCCATGGCAGTGTAGATGATGTACTCTCCATCTCCACACACCACAACAAACCTACACACACACACACGGATACGAAAAACATTAAAAGTTCAATTTCCAAACCCATTTCCCATTTGTAACGATGTCGATGTAAAAACTGATTTGGAAAGAACTGATTTCACTTTAGATTACATGATTACTTTAAATAATAGAAAGTGAAAAAGATGAAGAAATACATTTTTGGCAGATTTTTACTGCCGCACTACACACTTCAATTTACTCCTTGATTTTATACTTGTTTTAAAAATGGAGTGAAGTCTTGTTTGTATGATTATGCTTTTGTACGTATGTTTTATGTTACAATGTGTTACGCAGCCTCGTGGCCAGGTTGTCATTGCAAATGAGAACTGGTTCTAAACTGATTTACCTGGATTAGATCAATAAAAGAAAATCTTAAAAGCGGAAAACATCTCAGCTCAGTGTTATTTCGGTGAAAATGTTCCTGTGGTAACAGTTGCAGTGTTATGTGATCTGGGAGTAAATTTCCAATGAAACATGATTCCACTGAAGCAAAATCCAATTTGTTTGCCGATGGGTTTTATGACGCATGGGGGAAAAAGGTGAGTGAAATATGCAACGTTTGATTTGCGAGTAGCTTGACTGGCTTGAATGCAAACAAAGCTTAAATCTACTTGAATCCTTTAAACAACTCAGATCTGTTTCCAGTAGGAGTCTCAGCTGAATGAGCGGCTGTGCCTCACCTCCCGTTGGGACTGTGCTGGATGGTTTGGGGGTAGATCTCACAGCTGCCCATGTCTTTGCAGCCAAGCGACAGCCGCTCTCCGTCTCTGACCTCGGTGTCTCCCATGGCCTTCAGGTTCGCCTGCTGCACTTCAGAGTGACGCGCCCACATGATCTTTCCGCTGGAGTCCATGGACATGGCGGGCTCCTCCCGACCCAGCTGAGACGGTAAGGGAGAGGGAGCCCCGAGGGTGAGGTGCGATGAAAGGATAAACGGGAGAAATGCAAGGACACGGCACCGGTGACTTAAAGGTGGGCGAGCAAATTATTCCCTCGGCTTACACAATGCAATCTGCTGCATCGTCCAGTCCAGTGGAGGTCAGACTATTTATCTGCTCACACCAGTTAGGGAAGGATAGAGAGGCCGTGTCCTCAATTTCCTCTGGGGATTTGTTGGTGTTAAGAATCTGAGATGGCATTTCTACAGTATAAAATTCAATTCTACGGTTCAATTTTCTGGCTCTTAAGAGCGTGCTGACATCATTTTCCAAGTGAGTGGTTGCCAGCGTAATTCTTAATAGGCCCTGCTAACAGAGGTAAAGTCCTCAGGGGCCTATTGATTGGGTCTAGTTAAGAGGCTGAACTGGTAGGGAGGGGGAGGCGGTATCGACTAATGATGATCTCTTGTAATTAATTCAAACTACACACGTGGCAGTTGGCGCTACTTCAGAATGGTTCCTTGCCATTAGCAAGCAAGCTCTTCACTTACGGTTCCAAAATATACCATCATTTTTTTTAATCACAGAGCTTCTTCAGAGTTAAGCTAGAAAACTGATCATTCCACCTGGTTTATCTGCAGGGAAGAATCTGTAGTTTGTTTTTCATTCAAACAAAAACGAACGTGGGCTTTATGTACGTTCAAATCATTTCAATTTGACCTGATTTCCAGATCCAAGTTCCAAACTCTTCAGAATAAAGTTTCTGTACGTGAGCTCTATATAAAGCATTACATCATCAAAACCTCAGCGGAGGAATACGTGTTCCACAGACAGACTGAAAAATGGCTGCCTATTCGTCCTGGTTTATCAACACTGAACGCAGCATGTGTCCAAGCTGCACCAACACTGACATGAACACACAAACCAAGTTGATCACATGATCTGTTTCGTGGGGAGGGGTTTTGGGGTGGGCTCTTTAACACAGTGCTTATCCCTTACAGAAGGCATTCTATGCAAATGTCAGGGATACCGGACATCGCATCAGTTTACCTTGATGATGATGCTGCCTTCGTCATATCCAACTGCCACGCTGTTGGAGCCGCGCTGGCCACTGATGCACCACACCCTCTCCATGCCATAGTTGAGTGTGTTCTCAAGTCGGTAGGTGTTGGAGTGCCACACGCGAACAGTGCCTGAGGAAACACAGGACCTGTTACTGCACTGAAGTATGGCAGTGGATCTGCGCTCTCTCTCTCTCTCTCTGTATTTGTGTGTGTGTGTGTGTGTGTGTGTGTGTGTGTGTGTGACTTTCACAACCCACCATCCTCAGCGCCCGTGAGGATGATTGGCAGCCCAGGGTGGAAGCTGACACAAGTCACGTTCTGCGCGTGACCCTCCAGAGTCTGAACACATGTTTTGTTCTGGAAAAAAAAAATGAGATGCGCACAGGAAACAAGGTCATCCCATAATGTCGCTGACAATACTGCATGCTTTTTTGTTTTTTTTTATATCTCAACATCCTATGTGTGTATATGTGTGTTATGTATACCAGGAACCGTACAGTATGAACACAATGATTGATGGCCATATGCTGTCTGCTCATGAATGAATGAATGCTCATGAAAAATATAAAGGTTCAGAACATAAATTGTTCTCAATCTCTATGAGTGTATTTACCTGTACTAACAAATTACTGTTTTCATTGTCCTAAAAGGCTCAGTCTGCGTAGGCGGCCATGTCACACCACCATATTTTTTTTTTTTTACAATCATTTACAATTACAATAACTGATGGCTACCATTGGTCCACCTACATGGTTGCGGGGGAATGTGAGGGGATGGATATTTGGCTACAACATGTAACTTTATCCCCAGATATTCATAATCCTACACACTGTAACTTTAACAGACTGCATAATAACAATGACCACAAAATCACTTTTACGGCATATTACAAGGGCAAATTCTGAGCGGCACCATGACCATGCAGCTTCAGCATTAGATGGTGGTCAATCCTACCTTTAAGTGCCATAAAAATCCTTAGAATACCATAAATGTATATTTTTTTATTTATCTATTACTAATCGATGCAGATTTTCTGACAGGGCTAATTGATGAATATCAAGAAACGAGAAAAAAAATGATTCATAATATAAAGCAGAGGACAATAGACGTGTGTGCGTATTTGAGTGTGTGTGTATCTGAGTGTGTGTGCGTGCGTGTGTACCTGATAATCCCAGATTTTGACATGGCAATCATCGGCCCCGGATATAAGATAGGGTTTGTCTCCTCCACTGTAGTAATCAATACAGTTCACTCCTTTCTCGTGACCTTCCAGAGTGAAGTTTGCAGTCCTGGAGCCCAACTGCCACACCTACAACACACAGAGTGGAGACGGACAGAAACATGCGTTTGAAGGTTGAACCGACAGTGAGTGATGCAGCTCCCCAGATACAGAGGTCAAATTTATAACACATGATCACAATTTGAACAAAAATGATGTACGTAAATGAGGTTTTGGTGCTGATGGTGTTTCTCTGGATATATTCTTCAGGATCCTTGTTCATCCTGCTCATCACTGTTTTTTGACTGTCCCTCTAACGTTCATTTAAACAAGAACAACAGCACTTTATTGTGTTGGTGCCCCGCAGTTATTTTCCTTCTAGAGAGTGTGTGTGTGTGTGTGTGTGTGTGGGTGTGTGTGAGTGTGTTTGTGTAATTACCTTAATGGTTCTGTCCAGAGAGGCACTGGCAAACTGGTTGTTGTCTTTGGGGTTGATGACAATCTGCATCACATAGTGAGTGTGGCCCTCAAACACCTGAGTGCAGGCCCACTTCCTGTCCCAGTCCCACAGCTTGATCAACATGTCGTCTGAAAACACAAACAAACATGACTATCCAACGCACGGTGAAGTTGAGCTGTGGCCACTAACAATACAGAAGCTTTGATAATGTAACCGTCCCGTGTATGTGAATGCATCGCTCTGCAATTCCACCTCAGAGCCACTAGTTGGCGCAGGGCTTAAATGGCGGCAGCGGCAGAGTTTCACTTCTGGTGGAGCAGCTCTATTTCATTCAAAATAAACAGAGGGCACTTTGCCTGGACCAGCTTTGATCTGATTGGCTGTTTACATGCGGGAGTTACCTCACTCCCCGTGACGTGGGGAGTGTGAGTGCGTTAGTCTGACTTCAAGAGATTCACTTATAGCATATTATCGTATAATTTCAGACGGGCTAAAAGTCCTGTTCTAGGTGCAAACAGTTCTCTCTTACCGCTGCTGGTGAGGATGTAGGGCTGAGTGGGGTGGACAGCGATGCAGCGGATGTAGTCGGCGTGGGCCTCGAACATGTGAACTCTCTCGAGGGTGTTGTAGTTGAACACGCGGATCTGCATGTCATCCTGCGGAGAGACAGATTCGTTCATAGAAACCTAAGCGAGTGGTCACTGACTCCGGGTGGGTGTGGCATCAGTGCAGCCCCCGGCTGACTCTACCAACGCATGGGCACAAAGCGAAGTGACGCAAAGTGTTGGGTTCGATCGTAAAACCACCTTCATAGTGTATTTCTTTGTTTATCACTTTGGGAGAACGCCCAGACCCACTGATCTGAAGGGAGTGTAAGCCTCAAAATGGTCGCAGTCAAGAAGAAGAAGGAGAAGAAGAAGAAAAAAAAAGTCAAAATACTCACTGATCCTGCGATGACCCAGTGCTTCCTGGCAACGAACCTGGCCACTCTGACCGGCAGCTCACATAGCTCGAAGGTTTTCACCATCGTCTGCACACACACACACACACGCATAAATCAAAAGAGTACAACAGTCAACATGGACTCATCGATCAATCGATCATCGTTTTGATTTGAATGTTGAGTGACACATTGGCGTGACAGGGACCTGGGTGTCGTGGTTCCACACCACCACGGCGCCACTGTAGAGGCTGACCACCATCCATGGCTCGGTGGGGTGTAGGTCCACGCTCTTAACCCTGTCTGATCGCGCTGTCAGCCGCCGCTTGATGTCCAAACGTAGAGGCTGGAGGTGGGTGGGGGGGGGGGGGGGGCCACAGAAAGAGGGGGGGGGGGGGGGGGGGGCGACAAGATCGTGAAAACGTAGTTAGCAGAGAGTTTGTACGTTGATGCTTCAAAAGGTTGATGTTTTATTTTGTGTGTCAGATGCAAAAAGTAATAAATGATTTCCCCCCCCATTCTAATTGAGTATAGTTTGTTTAATTAGGCTTATTAAAGTTGTTTTTGAACTGTTTGATCGTACTATGATTTTAGTACGCTTTCTTTGATTGTACTGTACTGACGATGCACATTATTGCTAATGGGTAATTGATCAAAAGTTGACCCTCAATGAATCACAATGACACAGTAAAATAAACAACTATGTAACTTTTAATATGCGCAAGCTACTTTTTACTCTCAGAGTTTAAGACAGTTTATTCATACTCGTACACAAATGAAACTGTATCATAGCAATATTACTTTTACATGAGTAGGATAATCGCCATTGTTCTTCAGCACCTCTGCTTACTATGGACTCCTCTATTGGTTTAGGGGGCAGTTATGAAGGGGGCGTGTCTGTTGATACTTCTCATACCACATTTCATACGCTGGCTTACTCCACAATGACTGGCTCCTCAAGTCGACTCATATTAGGGCATTTTAACTTTTCCACGGTAAAGTATTTGACATAAAATGTACCATAACACACCGTGCCTACAATTGAGCTAGCTAGCTATCTTGTCTATCTGCCTGCCTGCCTGCCTGCCTGTCTGCCTGCCTGTCTGTCTGTTTCCCTGTCTGTCTGTACATCCATCCATCTAATTGAAAACACATTTGATCGATTCACGTGCTGGCACAGTTTTACATTGCTGTGCGTTGTTGCAGATGGTGGCAGCAGCGTGGTTGGTTGGCTCCAGTACCGTGTCCACGGTGTTTACATAATGAAAGGAGTTTTGGCGGTTAAAGTGACAGTACTGACAAAACACCAACGTCGTACAAATGTGTGTGGTAGTAGAAATTGTGTTACCATGTTTCCACGTCGCCGAGTCTCCGCGGGTCTATCCTGTAGGAACTAGCCGGCCTCCCCGCTGCCCTCGACGGGCTCTCCTCTCTCAATGGATCCTTCCCTAAGTTTTACGCCACGAACGTTGTGGAGAGAGAACACCAGCCACTTCCGGTTTGGGTTTCACAATAATTCTCAGAGTGGGCTGGGTATGGAAAAAAGAACGGAACGAGACATGGGAATGAAGGTATCATAAATGTATCATTTAATCTACATGTTTGAATCCAAATGATTCTACTTCATAATCATTTCTATCGAACGTTTATGATTATAATAGTAATTTGTGCTGGTGATGGCAGAATATTGCTCATAATGATACTGATACTGCAAGTTAAGTCTAGGGCGCAAGGGGGAACTATTTCATTTGGTTTTAGTTTAAGCAACAGTCGTAATGCATTCACCCCTTCATTTACAAAAAAAAACAAAAAAAACAGTTCCATATCTTTGCCAGCAGGGGCGCTGTTTGGGAAAACATCATCATTCCACCACCGAAGAAAAACAAAGGTCTCGAAACACGGCATCGTTCACAGCAACACCAACGCGCAAATCCACCGGAAGTTGTGTATCTGATGACGCTAAGTCACGTGATAGTTGTGGCTAGCTTCCTGAAAGTATTGGCGCCAGAACTCACCTGCTTCGGTCACACGCACATTCCAGTCATCCATGACTGATTCCAATGTGGTTTTTACAGTGTTTGGACTTTCTTTTCGAATTATTACGCAGTTTTTTTCCCCACATTTGCAACTTGACCTTTTGCTCAGTGACGTTTACATGGAAAACGTTTGGGCCCCGTAACCGGAGTTTCACGTCTGAACACAGCTGAGCTGGGGATTAAAATTGTGTTTAAGGTAAGTTTTTACGATAAACACTTTGGGGCAGACGGCGTGGTACATATCATTTACAAGTGGACTTTAGTGACTACATATGCCTAGCTTTTATTTTGAAGATATGTTATTTTACTTCCGGTGTCTGTGTCACTGTGGACGTGGAAATTGACACAGCTTATTCTGACGACGTGGACGTTCCTGCTCCTCCTGAGAAAGCGGCAGAACATGTTGTACCTGAGTACAAGAAAACAAAAAACAAAACAACGTGACTCCTTAAACAAATCATCACACAGTTCAACAAGGGCGCATTGTTTGTTTTGTTTTGTTATATTCATACTTTCTTCAGGCTTTGATTTCCAACAAGAACATAAATCCCAAATTGCTCCACTCATCCTCTATACACACCTTTTGATTACGTGTTGATCAAAATCAATGAAAACATTGAAATGTATTCTGATTCTCTGTGTTAAAGAAACACGGTTGTGGCGAACACCAATATACTCATTTCACGTTTGGTAATTTCATCTAAATCTCACACACTGGACCTTTTTAATAAACCTGATTAAAACATAATGAAAGTGCACGTGCATTCACCTTTGGAGCAGGTTGCATTTAAGGTTCATTCGTGCTCAGGATTAGGTTGACACAATCTGACAGTACCTCCTGAACTCGTAAGGGGGCGGTATGGCTAATAATCCATTCACTGCCTGAGAGGTGTTCCGAAGCTTTCTGATGACGAGCTTTATCACAACGCCCTCGGCCTCTGCTGGAACTCTCGCCTCGGTGCTGCCCCCCTGTGGCTGTATGGGCTGACAACCGGGCCACTGAAGGATCATATGGAAACACCAGGACAGTCATTGCAAGTATGAGACAGACGTGTCTCTTGTTGTACATTAATATAGAGCACATTTAGTGTAATGGGGCGGATCCAGTGCTTTTTCACTCTCTTTAACATCAGAAGATGTGGATCATATGTATTTATTTGCTTATTTATTTTCTGCAGCTGGGTCCGAGTTGCTTTCCAACCAGCGACCTTAGGTTCCATAGGTTACCGCTCTAACCACCGAGCCACTGCTGCCCCGCAAAGTAATGTGTGGAGGTAAAAAAACAACAACAAACAAACAAAACAATATTTGCCCTTTAGCAGGGGTTCAAACACACGGCCCACGGGACAAAACTGACCCGCCACAGTGTCCAATCCAGCCCATCGTTAACGGCAATGTCTCAATAAACGTAAAAGCAGCAGCAAACAAACTGTTCACGCAGAGGCCGTGAAATACTTAAATAGTCCTAAAATAGTTCATTAAATGTGCTCATTTTATTTATAGGTTATTATGCTATGATTTTACTGGTCCGGCCCCCTGAGCTAAAATGAAATAA
>JAFBJT010087782.1:5135-24389 GCA_016785325.1 Chascanopsetta lugubris
GTGTCTTGTGTTCGGATCCCCCCCCGCCCCGCCCCCGTCACTGCTCTCCGCCCCGTTCTTTCCCTCTCCTCCAGCTCGTGCGCTCAGTCTGAAATATCCCTGGATGGATTTTCCGAGTGCCCGCCTCCCCCGGTGCCTGTCGTGCTGCGTGGAGCGCGGGAGCGGCTCACGGTGGAGCTGAGGGATCGCAAAGCGCCGCTGGCCGTCATGGAGAGTCTCTCGGACGCCGAGTCCCTCTACAGCTTGGACTCCCGGCGCTCCTCGGCCGCGCTGAGGGGTTCGCCGATGCTGGGTAGCCTCCCGTTCCCTTTGGACGCCCCCATCCCGGAGGAAAACCCGTCCCTCAGCTCCCGCACCGAGCTACTGGCCGCCGACTGCCTCTGCCAGGACACGCCGGAGCACATGGGCGAGGTCGGGCCCTTCTTCACGCCGCTGGAATCCGCGTCCACGCCCGATTACCCCATGCGGCTGTCTCCGGCCACGCCCCGCTACAGCGCACACCTTTCCCCTGCTCTGCTGAACCAGAGCGCTCTGGCTCGGCCTCTCAAGCCAGATCTCAACGCCAACTCCAAAATGCTTCCTGACGGGGATCCCCAACAGATCCCCGGAGTCTACAGTCCGGGCAGCACTCCCAACGCCCCCCTCAGCCCTCAGATCGGCTGCAGACCGGAGGACGAAGAAACAGAAGAGTGGGAGGTGGACACGGCAAAGAAACGTTTCGGTGCCAGACCGCCGGCTTCCCCTCCACCCCAACTGTCCAATGGGAACCCCAGCCAGGCCGTGCTGGAGTTCGCCCAGTACTTAGACTCTCTATTCAGACTGGACGGCAGCAGCTCACCGCCTCTGGAGCTGTCGGACGGCGAGTCGGAGTCGGGCCGGGGCTCCTTCGGGCAGGGCGAGTGTCTCCGAGAGGCCCAGCAGCTGGACGACAAACAGCTGCTGGCCAGAGCGACACTGGAGCCAAACTTGGTCCCCAAACCCCCACGCACTTTCGCCGGGTCGGCCGATCCCTCTTCGGGCATCTCTTTGTCGCCCTCCTTCCCTCTGTCGTCGTCCGAGGAGCTCAACGACCTCTCGCCCGGCGAGGGCGCCCTGCCATCCATGCACTCGCTACGAATATCCACGCCCATCCACTGCCCCGAGGAGAACACGCTGTCATCGATGGTGTGAGCGGGGAAGTGCAGTCGTCCAAATTCCGTAAAAAAACATATCACAGTACATGCATGAAGTGGAATGCAGTCACTTATCAGAGATTCAATGGCAGAACTGATCGACTCACGGACTATTTTCATTCTTCAGGTGCCCCCCCCCCCTCCGCTCCCCCCTCCTTCTCCCCCATGAAGGCTGTTTATAGCATTTCCACACTATTGCAATGACTCAAGAGAAAAAGAAAAAAAACAAAAAAACATACCTCTCTCTGCATGCCAGGGGGCTGTGCTGCTTTTGGGTGAATATAAATAACTGTAGCTTCACGATGCCATTCCAAAACAATGTTGTCTCACCTGCGTATAGGGACACGTCAGCATTAACATCGGTTCCCTGAATTAACATAATCAAAGGGAGAACAGTTAACTGAGCAGGGATTCAAAAAAAAAAAAAGAAACAGAAACTAACACTGTAGAATAGGTTAGCATAGGCACATCATCTGGATTGATGTACTGTACAACTTCCTGCTCCCTCAGCAGCTACGGAGAAAAAGAAAAATGTCCAGTTTTTAATTTCATTTTGTTTGATCTTATTTTTTTAATTCAGGAATGTGAAAATGGACATTGTCAAAAAAACAAAAACGGAGGTGAGACGATGTTACGAAATGTTCCTCAGGTCTGTAAAGAACTTTACAGTTTGAGAGAGTAAGAGAGTAAGTGTGTTGCATTGGTGAGAATTCATGTGTCTTAAGAAAAAAAAATTAGTGATTGTGACAAAGTTATTTACTGATGCCTATGGATGTTTTTGAGTCTTTTTGGTTACTCTTTATAGTGCATGAAGACCTTTTTTCTTTACTTTGAGGAGAAACTGTCACTCGGCCACTTAGATTGTGTACTCTTGCACACGTCATACTGCTCAATTGACCCCCCTTTTTGCCAAAAAATGAATACATTGTATTGCCAAATGTATTTATGAGATGTACTTTTGTATATGTATATGAATATTGCTTTATTTAAACACGAGCTAAGTGCATAATCTCCTCCCCTCGCCGTGCTGGTGGTTCCCATGTAGACTGTTACACAGCAACACCACACAAGAGATGTCATCCCGACCTGAAAGCACTGCCATGGCTTTGATTCTGGAAAAAAAAAAAACCTAAAAAAAAACCCTTGACCTCTGAACCAATAATGAACTCGCTAAAAGTCTCATAACTACTGTACCTTTTTATCTTTGAAGCACTCCTAGCGATGTCAGGGTCTGCATGCATTTCAGAGTAGCATGGCTGGTGTATACAACAAGTTTCTGTCACAGCAAATAAGCTCGAAATGAAAATCCGTCACACATTGGAAGTAAGAGGTCAGAGGACATGGACCAGACCGTGTGTGTGTCCTCGAACTGTCCCAGGACGACATTTCTCTTGTTCTCAAGGTGCTCGCAGTCACCTTGGATACGAAGGTGTTTGCCTCCCTTTAATCCGGTTCATCTCAAACATCCTTGAGTTTGGACCGAGCGAATAAAACGGCCCGGAACGTGCCGATTCTAAACACTGTACGTGGTAAACAATCTTCCATATCACTCCGGGCGGAAGCAGGTGGCTCACGATTTGCATTATTTATTATCGTTACTCTTTTTATCACTTTTCTTGCTGTATTTGATGGTATTATTATCCTTCTTGCGCTTTCAGCAGATTGGTTTGATGTCAGTGGTTTTATTTCCGGGATGGTGTGGGGGGGAACTTTTTACTTTGAAGACTTTCCCAGATGTTAAGGAGTTCATCTATAATTCTGCTTTTTTTCTGTCTGAGTGGAAAGATATGTGACATTCCCGCCATTGGCATGGTGACAATATGCTCATATTTTTTTGTTTTTTTTGTTTTTTTACTTTATTTTTTACAAACATTTCATTGTGGTTGTGACATACTGCCGAATGACAGCCTCACGGAGACAGTTTGCAGCCTGGAGTCACCGCACTGATCTGCACAGTCTCTTTAACTGGAGGATGATTTGCTGAGGTCGCCCTCGGCAGTCGTCTCCGCACAGTTTACAGTCCGACATGACACTGATCATCCAGCCATTCCAAATCGTCTCTCCCTCGATGCGCTCAGGCTGTGAGGGGGCTTCTCCCACAGTCAGTAGCTTTGTCTGAAGCCGGTCATGTAACACTAAACACTACTGAGAGAAAGCACTATAATACTTTACCACCATATTGTGTACAGCACCATCCTCTATGTGTAATTATTTATGCAGATGTCTAAAAAAAAAAAAAAAATCCAATAGTCATGTAGAAGATAACTATATAACGATAAGGAAATAATGACTATGTTAAACAGATACCAGTATTGATATATAGTATATATATATAAATATATGAGGAAAAAATATTTGAAAAAGTTATTTATTCAAATTATTGGCAGATCTACAAATTGGTTTCTACTGAAAGAGGAATAAGTCAACAATGTCTTGTCCATGTTTACCTGGTTTGCTTCCCTTCCTTTCCTGCCCCACAATGAGAATGTATTTAACCCCTCCCTCCCCTGCCTGTAATAAACTACAAACTATGGAAAGTAAATACACATTTGTGACATCTCTTTAAGCATCTAAATGTCTATTTAAAGGTATAGTATGCCGTATTTCTTGGCCCCTCCTTCCTCAGCCCAACAACACCAGCAGGACATGTTTGCTCAACGTGCCCTGCATCAACACCAACGTAAACACCCACAAATGCCAAACAACAAGCAAACGGTTAAATACAGGCAGAGATCATGAGTCCAAATAGTGTTATCAAGAAAATACTGCATATTATGCCTTTAAATTGTTCTTATCTAGTTTTTGGTTCATTTCATTTCTACTGGCAGAAATTGAGTACGAAAATATTTGTACGGATGTTTTAAGGGGATGATTGTCACCAAATGCACGTGAAGATGTTTTCATTTCCCTTACAGGTCCTCTCCATGAAGTCCGCCATGTTTCACCTCCATGTTTTTACAGTAGCCCAGGATGGACAAATTAAACACCCTTCTCCTCTACATGAAGGTGCCATTGGTTCTCCTACATGCTTGGAAGGTAAGATGGAGGTGAGGGTTATCAACATTATTACTGTATGTGTGTAGCCCAGTGCTAGAGAATGTGTCTTGATTGCATGAGGTCATTGCCCCCCCCCCCCCCCCCTCCCATCCACCCTGAGATGTATGTCGCTTTGGATAAAGGCATCTGCTAAAATGAAAATTTTGGATGTCATGTCTTAGATCCTATCAGCCATATTACTATGAATATCTATAATTTATGAATGGGTTCAGTTCCTGTTTCTGCTTGAGATGTTGTTGGTTCACTCAGATGGAGAGTCACTCGTCCCGTTAGACTTGGCTCTTGTGCAAAAGTAAATTGTTCTGACTGGTTGACTAGCACTTTCTGATATATGGAGAGAGTGATGCCAAAGAGATCCGCCCAGAACCAGAGTGAGCTGTAGGTGTGATGTATAGTGTGTGTTCACCTTCAGAAGTGCTGGATGGATTTTGAGTAAAGCAGCTATATTTAAAGCCAAGTGTAGGTGCATGACAGCTTGGACTGTGAGAGAGATAAGAATTTAGAATAGAACACTAGTGACGCACATTGGTCTTACACAAACGCTGCAGTGCACAGTTCCATTTTTATGTTCAGTGCCACTTTATCTATTTATCTATATGTCCATCTGTCTATGTGTTTACAAGACGTATCGTATTTATGTACATACATGGGTTTAGCGCACGTCCCCTGCCACCAGGTGGCAGCACGGACTGCCTCTCTCGTACACACCCAGAGGACAGACAAAGAAGAATTACTTCCGTAAACCACTGAGCCGTGTACTGGAGTGCTAATGTTAGCTTGACGCTGGGTATGTATCAAATCTGTTATTATATGTCTCGTCATTGAAGACTCCGTCGCGTTTGACATCTTGGCAGGAGTATAGACCCGTTAAGTTGGAAAATTGCTGCCGTCCTGTCATTTTATTGTGTTTAATACGACTTGTTGGCCAGTTAGCTTAGCATAAATGTTTACAGAGCTGGCTACGCTAACGGCTACGTTAGCTGCGGTTAGCCCAGTTAGCTTTTCAATTGAATTCAAGCTAAATCAGATGTCATCTTTTTTCTGGCACTGAACTCTGACAGTTCATCTCTTTCATGGCGTTGGTGGCTGTTTATTTGTATCACTGACAGTCACTCAGTTGCAGCAAAGGGACTGTGTGTCGCTATACCCAACAGTGGGTGTAGTGTTCGATGAATTCATTATATTGAGATAAACATAAATATGGGATGACGATTAATCCATAGACACACGAAGCTTTTAGGGACCCGTCTATCTCTACTTTACATTCAGCCATCGTTTGTATTAGTGTCCCCTGTTTAACGATGGAGACATATTATGCATACGTGGATTATTGGTCAAATATAATTGTTGTTATTCGTTTACGATGTATTTTACTGTTAATATTTTATGAGTTGCTGACCATTTTGATGCCATAGAGTCCTCAGGAGACCATGGGTTTACATTCATTTGTTTGGACCGATAATATATATATATATATATACAGTTCATGTCAGTGTACGTCCTGACATTCCCCTGTGCACTGCATTGCTTCGAGCTGTTTTTTTGAGGAAGTTCAAATTACATTACATGTATAGCATTGATTTGTCATGCAGCTTGGTCACAACTAGGAGTAAATAGCTTGGGTAAGGTGGAGCTATTCATATATAGTACATAGTAAAACCTAAACAACAAACATATATTCCAAGGAAACTCACGTTTGGCATTCAATCTTATGATACAACAAACATATCAAGGAGACATAGCTAGTTGCTATTTAGTTTTCTCATCATCAATCTATTGATTCATTCCGTAATGTTTGCAGTTTAATTGCAAAGCAGCGCACGGCTATGACTGATCAGAATCGTTGTCTCCACAGTGGCTGGTTGGACAGAGGAGGTGTCAGGCATGTATGCCTCTGGGAAATATAGCTCGCGGGGCCCAGCTCTCATCCCTCGGATGAAAACCAAGCATCGCATCTACTACATCACCCTCTTCTCTGTGGTGCTGCTCGGGTTAATCGCCACCGGCATGTTTCAATTCTGGCCCCACTCCATCGAATCCACAGCTGACTGGACCCTTGATAAACGCAGTGTTCATGACGCACCACTAGTCCGCCTACCCGTCTCCAGTCCCATTCCTGAGCGTGGCGACCTCAGTTGTCGAATGCACACCTGTTTCGATGTGTACCGATGTGGCTACAACCCCAAGAATAGAATCAAGGTAACATACTATGTGAACAAACCTGATTCTAATGTTAAGTGGTTGCATTTTCTTCAGCTGTATGTATTTGTTTGTTGAAATTATTGTTTGGAAATGGTCTCCTTCGTAGGTGTATATCTACCCTTTGCAGCGGTTTGTGGATGAGTTGGGGGTTCCCATCAGCAACACTGGACTGTCTCGAGAATACAATGATCTGCTTAGTGCCATCTCTGACAGTGACTTCTACACTGATGACGTGACCAGGGCGTGTCTCTTTATCCCATCTATTGATGTTCTGAATCAGAACTCCCTACGTATCAGAGAGACCGCTCAAGCTCTGGCAATATTACCCAGGTAAATGTTGACGTCATTCACAACCATTTGCAATTAATTCCTGGTTAGTTCCAACCCTGCTGTTATAGTGCTTTCACTGCATTTTATTATGCTCCGTTTCTCAAGTTGGTTTTGTATATGGTATGTCCATTACCAAAAGGCCAAAGTTATATCTTAAATTGCTTCACCAAATTAGTACAAATGTGAATTTTTAATTTTCTGTCAATTGTTCTGCTTAATAAACATTTAATACTTGTCTGCATTTTGGTAGATGGGACAAAGGAATGAATCACCTACTTTTCAACATGTTACCTGGAGGGCCCCCAGACTACAATACTGCCTTGGATGTGCCCAGAGACAGGTAGGTTTAAAACACATAAAAGCAGTCTCTGTATCCACTACTACTTTATTATAATCTAATACTTGTCTTATTAAGATTAGTTATTATTTGTAAATCAGAACATAGTAACTGTATATACTACTCCACCAACAATTTTAATAATCAATTTAATATGATTGAATTGCACCATTACATTTTTTGCTTGATGAATGCACTTCTGTGACTACTACAATGGATTGTGCAGCCTAAAGAGGCATTTACCGTCCTTGCAGTCACTTCTACAGTATTGGGAATAATAATTTGGTAAAGATGAAAGAGATATCTACACTAGATTGGGATATAAAATATTTTCTGGGGGCCTTGAGGATACATTTCCAATCTGGTTGTATTTACCAGCCGAGAGCCCACGTGTCTCAAGATGGTCTATAGGCTGGGGTGATGATTGAGGGTGGAAGAGAGTTGGTTTATGAGCATGCAGCCTTGAGACAATGAACACTATCTTTAGCTGTAAGGAATTTCCTGGGCTCATCCAGCTGGAGTCCATTTGTGATGGCGCCTCATCAAAACCAGGTGTGTGACTGACAGTGTGTTTCCATTTTATGGTCTCCTCGCCTGAGAATAAAACAGAGCCCAAAATACATTCTGTCGACAAACCAGTGATGAATAAACCAGGTCACTGAGCCACATTTGTTGCCACTTTGTGTTTCACATTTGCTCAGTTGTTAGCAAAGATGCTCGCTTGAAGCAAAAGAACCAGATAATGATTTGTATTTCGAAGTGGGTTCCTGTAGCTTGAGGCTGCTGAAATCCCCAGTGTGATGAAGCATTGTTACAGTCAGTTCTGTTTGTTTTAGGGCTCTGCTGGCCGGAGGTGGTTTCTCTACATGGACCTACAGACAAGGTTACGATGTCAGCATCCCAGTTTACAGTCCACTTTCTGCAGATGTCGAGCTGCCTGAGAGACAGCCTGGGTGAGCATATCTCATGCATTATTTCTGATATTTCGTTCTCGTGACCGAATATCCTCACTGCGGCACCAATGGAAGAAAACAAGATCCTTAGAATAAATCTGAATTTGGTTTATCTGCATTTATCTGGCTTGATTTCACACAAAAAATGTTGTTTGTATTTACGCTTTCAGGCCACGGCGCTACTTTATTATTTCCTCTCAAACCGCCATCCACCGCGAGTACCGGGCTGAACTTGAGCGCTTGAAGGAAGAAAATGGAGAGGCGTTGCTCCTCCTAGACAAATGTAGCAACCTTTCCCAGGGAGCTGCCTCTGCACGAAAACGCTGCTACAAGGGGCAGGTGTACGACTACCCACAGATCCTGCAAGTAAGGAACACAGTTGCAGCAGCTTACAATTTATATCATCCATCCACGCAGCTTTCATTTATAAGTACTAATACAGATCAGCAGATGTTGTTTGTTACAGGCAGAATAAAGCCCTGTCCACATTTGTGACTGATTTGACACCTATATATCTACAGGAATCCTCCTTCTGTGTGGTTTTGAGAGGCGCACGATTGGGTCAGGCAGCTCTCAGCGATGTGCTGCAGGCTGGCTGTGTCCCTGTCATTCTTGCCGACTCCTACATCCTTCCATTCTCTGAAGTACTTGACTGGAAAAGGTCTGTTTTAAACCATGGAACTAGTATGTAGTTTGACACCAAGCCATTTTTGGTGATCTAATGTAATGTTTTTGTCTGCGCACAGGGCATCTGTGGTTATTCCTGAGGAGAAGCTGTCAGAGATGTACACCATCCTCAAGAGTATTCCTCACAGACAAGTCGAAGAAATGCAGAGACAGGTAACAACAATGTTCTAATCGAAGCAACTGTCCTTGCCAAACATATTTGACGCACCTAACATTTACTGCAGTTGGACATGGTGATTAGAGGTGTGGTTGGAGAACTCGTTTCACGTCTGAGATGTGCCTGCACCTTAACCTACCCGACGAATCATGACAAGCCAAAATTCATTGTATGTGTTGTTTGACGGACAGGGATTTGGATTCCACACACGTTTTTGGTCACTTTGAATTTCCTTCTTCGCTCGGTCTAGATTTTCAAAAGCTCTCAGAAGACTCAGCTATGTTGATATTTGGTTGAATGAAATACACCCAAGACGTCTCATACTCCCATTCCATTTCATATTTACGTTGAGCCATAATAAACAAAAGTTAAAGCGGCTATGAGGGAAGTACACCACTTCAGCTGCTCTTCATTCTCTTGTATCAACTCTGGTCCATTTACCAATTATGCTGGCCAAACAGACACTCTTAGGCCAAAGACTCAGACACGGGTCCGGGGTTGAATTTCATCAGACGAGCTGAAAACACGACTCTCTCTTGAGGTGGTGTAGGGAGGGGGTATCCTGCAGTGTATAACTCACCGCTAACCTGATATCATCCATTTGATATGGTTTTGTTGTCAACTGTTCAGTGTTTTTGCTGCTTGTGTTGTTGTTGGGCAAATGGAGTAAACTGTTTGCAAGTTGATTTTTCTAATTCAACTAATGGTTTGACGTTCTCTGAAAGTTACTCTGCTAGACTTATTTATTTTATCATCAGTGTTTTTGAGCCTCTCCTATGATTGGCTGAATGAGTGATTTGCTGCTCTGCAAACTACATGTAAATTGTTGTTTTCTGGCTCTGAAAGTAAACGTAGTGCGTGTGTGTGTGTGTGTGTGTGTGTGTGTGTGTGTGTGTGTGTGTAGGCTCTGGCTGTATTTGTTGTGATGCTTTGACCTGGTTCCAGTGCAAATCACCAGATCTTCTGAGTCTGAGTGAGCAACATCCAGGTCCAATTTAAACTAGTGAAGCCTCCACCTTACTCCTCGTAGCTTTTTGGCTCTCCAGTCACACACTTACAGTGCCAGTGTGCACTGAGGTCAGCCAGCAGCGTTTGTGGCTGCAGAATTGGGACCATCAGGGTCATTAAGGATGTTGTGGGTGATCAGAAAGCTGAAACAGCAGAGTACTGTGTGAAGAAAGAGGAGAGAGAGCAGTCTACTTTTCCATTGCCTGATGGAGTTTTAGATTGTGCAGCGATTTTATCAAAGATTGAACCGTGCTTTTTTTAATGTGCTTGAGCTGTTGTATTTCACTCGTTTGACCACCAGATGGCTCAGCAGGTTCTGCTTTCACATTGTGTCTGACTGTTCCCATGTGATCTGACCTTTTTGCTCCACAAGGAACTGAACTAACGAACGAACTTTTTTTCAAAACCATTTTCAAAAACTGTGATGTTGATCAATTTAGATATTTAAATTTGAGATCATGTTGTTTCAAATTTGTGATTTTTGTGTTTGTATTTCACAAAATATCTTTCTCACTGACCAGAGCAGAGTAACATTAGCCATAGTCTAATTACATCCTGCCGAGACATTCAGATAGTTGAAGGATTAAGTTCTGTCATGGACCAGGTCAGGTTTTGATGGGTTAATCAGCTTCGGCCTCCAACACTTTAAAGACAACAGAACTCCTATTAAAATGTGAGATTATGTAATGGCATCAATTTATGTCGCATTGTAAAGGTCTCATACTAACAACTGCTCAATGAAAACAGTACTTAAGCAAGACCATTAAAGTCATGTTGGAGACTCCCCTGAGCCTTGTTTGCATTAAACCCTCAAAATAGGTCACATACATTCTGGACCTTTATTAGATTATTGTAGTCACATCAATTTAGTTATTAGATTAGTGTAATAATATGGTAAGAGGGAGTTCACTTCATTCTTCATCCATTATGTTGACTACAGCTTCAACTTGACATCAGTTGTTTTGTTTATTAACAAATACACCTTTATGTGCAGAGCAGTATTATAACAAACAAAACAAGCAACCCAAAACCAGCTATCCTTCAAAATAGGGGCTACAATTTAGAATCAATTTAGACTCGTACAAACTAAGGTTAACTATTTGGATAGTCTGTAATCAGGAAGCAATTAGCTTCACCAGCACATCGACTGTAATCCCACATAATAACCCGCTGCTGAAGCGATTATCATCACTCAAAGTTCTCCAGACAGAAGTCCAGCTAATTCTTATGTGAAGCTGATTTAAGGTTGGACAACCAGGTTGTTACCATGTAAAATGTGTGTGTGTGTGTGTGTGTGTGTGTGTGTGTGTGTGTGCATGAGTGAAAAAGTTTTGATCACAATCAAAAGTAAAGTGCTAATAAATCTCACGCAAAACAATATTCCCAGAGAGCAGCTCCTAAGACTGGAACAGACTTGGTTGAGCTGCTGGTTTTCATTATGTTGAAAACACTAATGATTGCCGGCTTTTGTCTGCAGCTCTCTAACTGCCAGCTCTGTTCTCCAGGTTGAATCTCATGTCAGGGACTTGTCAACTTTACAGTGAGTTAAACAAAGCGATGCAGACAAGTGTAATGACCTTTTGTTTTAATTATTTTCAACATGAAAAGAGCTGTAGCTGCTGCGGAGCGGCTCTAAATTAGAGAAAGCAAGTCAGTTTGAACAAGCGCTGCATGAGATACACGTTTTACTTACAGATGGATACATATTGGATTTGAGTCACGTGTTTGTTTTTGTTATTTCTCAATATTTGCAGCAAGCCCGTAGTTACAATTTCCTCTTTTGCAATGCTTTCTCTTCTTTGGCACTCATAAAAATTCCTGCAGGCACTGGGAGCGGGCGGAGGGTGCGGGGACAGGCCCTCGGGCCAACACAGTTTGCTTTCTGCCTCCTCCCAGACGGAAAAGAAACTTTCATCACTGGCTGATTTATGGACCACTGGGATTCCCCCCTTGAGATTAGAGAGTCTTTATGGATTCTCCTCACCCCCTTTGTTTTTGTGTTGTTGTACATCTCATCTCCACTGCTTCATCACATTCACAGGCGATGGTGGATCGCCACATGTTTTTCACGTGCCTTTCGAGGACTTTCTTCATTATACATGGGGCATGCGCATTCGTTAAGAAGAGATACTGCTGCATTTAGATAGGACAGCATAATGGGACAGCCTCTTTCTCCACACACTCAGATCTTCTCATCCTCATTGAGAAGCTGGTGAGGTGGAGTTAGGTCAATGTAGCGTTGTGCCCTCTGGCAGAAGTCAGAGTTCTTTAAAGCTTCATTAACTCTTACAGGATTCTTTTGCCTCAACCGTCCCTTGAAGTTTCTTTATGGTGTACGTTCTGCAGGAAACCAAGAGACAAGATGTTTGAATCTTTGTCAGTCACACTATTGATCAAGGCAACTTGTGTAACGAGAATGAGGCAATGGACTCTCCATTTAGAATTTTCAGATTTGTTCCATTGACGTATTTTGCTCTGCTTTGCAGCTGTAAGTCCACAGGTATTTGTTCTCATGCTCGTCCTCTGGCCTGAAAAAAAAAACAGTCAGAGATGAGTATTCCAGCAGCCTAAGTGATAACATTTAAGATATGGGTCGAAAGTTCACTTATCATTAAAGTGTGCTTTGTACATCAGAGATCTGTTGAAATGAAACAGGCACAGTCGAAAGAGATTTCACAGGGGTTGTTGAAGAGCATGAAGCTGGAGAGAGGCCTACAAAGCTGCCTTTAAAGATGAGGACGACAAGGGAAATCTGGATTTTACTGTTATGACCTCACACTGGTGTTATCTTCTGTCATGTCGCCAGAAAATGATAAAAAGTGAAGGGGGAAAAAACCCATAAGCCACAACGTCTTCATAAAACGCTCTCACTCTTATGACGGTCAATAACTTACTCATGCTCTCAGTGTAATTACCTTCAATATACAAGAAAGAATATGTTCCTTTACAAGTGTTGTTCTTTTAGTGATTCCAAAGTTATTTAGTTTATCTATCCAAGACTGCTGTAAAAACATGATTGTGCAACATGGTGGCCTTTTTAGATACAACCTTCTCATTCTGGAGTCATGAAAACAACAAGTTACACATTAATGTGATTAAACATTTAAAAAGAGTAATACATTATGTGTTCCATTTCTTCCAATAGAAATGGAAGTAACTTCACCAAAATCATACTCACTGGATCTTTCTGTATTTTTGCTTGTTCTTTTTTGTTTTGTTTTTATTCTCCATTCTTGTTTTTAATTGGTGCATTTGAATGAATGTATTCCATTTGTCGGCAGGCTCGCTGGTTCTGGGAGGCCTACTTCAGCTCTATGAAAGCTGTTGGTTTGACAACACTGCAGATCATCAATGACCGCATCTACCCATATGCTGCCCGTACTTATGAGCAGTGGAACAATCCACCTGTAGTGGTAAGTAACTGTTTACATTTGATGTTGATGAGTATTTTACAAGTAAATGTGAATTGTTTAGGAATTTCTAACATCTAGAAACTGAGTTGCAGGTTAGAATCAGAATCCTTTTTTTTATGTTGCTCTTCTCCAACATGCAACTCTAGTTACACACTCTCTGTGCTCCTATAGCAGTCAATTGTATTCCTAGATGTCCTTTTACTGCAGACATCTGAACAACCCCCATCCACAACAGAGCTTTGACCGTACAGATGTTCACGGAGCCGTGTGAGCTTTCGTACTTGTAAATCGAAGCCTTCGTGGTAGAGTGACAGTCGATGCCTTCCCTCTGAACGCCACACATGCAGCATTTCATAGTTTGGTGTGCACCCTGTGAGCTCTGAGGCAGTTTGTGTCAGCACTTCTCCTCCAAGAGGATGCCTCCTCTGTGGTGAAAAATAAGTTCCCGCATGTGTGAGTCATTGTGTTCATTGTGAGTACGCTGAAAGTGAAGAATGGTGTGTGTGTGTGTGTTTAGCATCCCTGTGGTTGTGGGAGGTTGTGGCTGCAGATAGCTTAGCTGTGCGACCATCTCTGGGGTTGTTCACCAGCCTGGTCTGGTGTAGAGCCCTCTCAAAATCCCAACCTATTCAGTCGAGGCATATGATCATAATGTAGATATTATTTTGCATTTGCTAGATTACAGTATTCTCCACTCCTCATCCTCTGAATGCTTGGATTAGGGAAGTGGCAGTCACAACTAAGCAGCGCTCTAAGAGGTTTTTCTGATTGTCGTTCTAGTTCTAG
The DNA here is from genome assembly GCA_016785325.1 of Chascanopsetta lugubris. Taxonomy (NCBI): domain Eukaryota; kingdom Metazoa; phylum Chordata; class Actinopteri; order Pleuronectiformes; family Bothidae; genus Chascanopsetta; species Chascanopsetta lugubris. Next base: position 19,238 of record JAFBJT010087782.1, read on the forward strand.
GTTAACATCAAGCAACCGAGCACGTCTGCCTGTTTTCGTCAGAGTAGATATGTTGTTAATCGGCTGTTACACTTGACATTGCCCACTTGTGTCGAATATTTGGCCCAGCGTCCCATCCAATCTGTCAGTGTCACTCCGGTCCTCAGCTCTGTCTAGATCCATAGGAGGTTAATTGTGTCAGGCCTCAGACCTTTGGCCATTCCTCCCTAAGATGTGAAATGAAGTGTTTTCTCAATGGCCTCAGTGAATGGATGGTGAGAAGAACTTGCACAGAGCACTAAATAAATCAGGCAGACATCACCCCCCCTCCTCCTGTAGTTCTTTAGGCTGGTAATTGAAAGCACATTTCCCAGGATTGCTGGTGCCTTCGGTGGGGGTTTCAGAACCAGGGACAGACGGCTTTTTGTTTGGGGTTTGTTGGGAGAAGGCAAACTTTTAAGAACAGAGGAGTTCAGAGTTTAAAATCCGCCTGAGTTGAAGATATTTTATGGTGATTGGCACCCAAGCATATGAAGTCCTATATAGACACTGTATTATGGAAATGACTTATGATATTTTGCTTCTTTTCTCTGACGTTTTTGCTAATCGTGTCAGTAGAATGCACCTAAATCAGTATGTTTGGGTTTTGAGCTGAGAAAAACTACTGTAGCGAGTCTAGCTCTGAGACTTCAGATCACACACTTGATTCATCGTCGCAAAGCTTGAACCTTCTAGAATTTTTGAGATTGCTCTAACCCTTTCTTAATATCAGCACATCTCAAGGAGACTGCTTACTGAATACTATCAGTAACACACATTAGATATTGCCAATTTGGGAAATTCTGCTTTTAATTATATATGTTGGATGAGCTCAACAAAGAATTTTCCTCAATCATCAACTTAATGTGTGAATCAGTATTTTGATTGGATGACTGGACAAATAGCTGATGAGTAATGGCAATCATTCACATAGACCTGCCTTTTTGTAGATTTGTGTTGATGTGTTGAAGGGACACCTTTTTCAACAAAACTTTCCCATTCACAACAACTGTGGATACATGATTTTGTGTTTTCAAAGATACTTTTTTACAGATCACATTGACTTGGATTTGCATCAAATTTCAAGTCATCTTTTTCTCTTTCAAGTCATAGTTTTTGATATTTCTTTGTGTTGTTGGTAGTTCAGTTCCTCATTTTCATTCATTTGTCTTTCTTCAAGTATCTTAGATTAATTGGCCCATTAAGCAATTCAAAAAACCCAAACAACAGTATATGAGTCGTAAATGTAACTACGTCACATCTGTTGGTTACTTTTCAAGCTGAGGTTTTCTTTTTATCTCATTTATACAGTTTGACAAATGGTATAAGTGGTCTCTGCCTGTTTTATACGATTTGAATGCCTCCGTGCAGCGTATATGTGCCAGTTTAATTATTTCCTCCTCTGCTTGAATGACAATGTGATAACAGCCACCAGGAAGTTTCCATTTGCCAGTAAAGTGGATCTTTACTGGAGGACGAGTGACTGGTGTCTGTGTATCTGTTGACACACTCGTGTTGTTGCTGTGGAAGGAGCCACATAATGACTGTGTGGCCTCATGGGAACAGAGCAAAAAACACAGTTTATATGGACTTCAAGAAGCCCACAGATTCACTGTTAGATATGCTGTCTTTGCGTCTCTAAGACTGATTTTACATTTCTGGACCGTTTGAAGTCTAAAAGTTCACCCTAAAAATCCTGTACTTGCTCTTGCAGTTGCACAAGTCAAGAAAACAAACTTGTAAACAAAAGTGAAGTTATTGTGTAAGACATACTCTAAAGTCACACTTCGGCTGTCTCTTTAAACTTGAAGTTTTTACTAGGCATTAGGGAACTAATAATAAAATGGTTTATAGCAACACCTGTGACAATGAAGTGATATGCAGTATGCAATCTATCACTCATTCATGCAGCTGCGCTCTCCCTTTTTGAGTGTGCGTAAATACTGGTAAAAAGAGATTGATGATCTCAACACACACACACACACACACACACACTCATGTACTCATTAGGGCACAATGGGGATAAACTACCACAGTAGCTCCATCTAGCACCAACTTACTACCCAGAGGAGCCAATATGGTATCCATCTTATTTTTTTACTTTTGCAACAACCTCTAAATTCAATGGCCTTAAAAAATGATTTTTAACAGAAAAACAATTCCTCATGTACCATTGAAGTGTTATTATTTATTCCACAGATCATCCTAAAGCTCTCTCGTGACTTTGTAGAGTTAACTATACCACTTGATCTAAGCTGCAGTCGGAGCAGCTCTGAGGATTTACAAGCAGAAGCAGGGAAAGAAAAGCCAAGTTCCACACTGATGATAGACAAACAAAACTCACTGACCGGCACCCCCCCCCCCCCCCTCTCTCCCCCACCTTCTCCCACACTCAAGACTTCTGACCCACTCTATTTCACCCACATCCCAAAGAGTTTCACCTTCACAGCTGCAGTAGATACTCATGTGCAGCCAACCTGTCTTGTTAATGGACTCCCACCCCATCTTTCCCGTCCTTCTGTCCTGCTGCTTCTGTGCCGTTTTCTTGTCTGACAGTTTTTGGCTTCCTAAACTCTGCCTCTATTATCCCCAGAGAGACATTATTGGACGATTCTGGCTTCATTATAAAAAGCCATCATCTGGTAATGACTGCAGGTGACCTCACTGTCCAGCAAAGTATCATTAAAGTGCATTAAATCATGGAAAACATGACAGAGAGGAGTGATATAGTAGACGTGAACCAAATGAGGCTAGCTGTTCTCTGGATTTCTATCAAAATAAAAAAGAATGAAAGATGTTTGCTGCTTAAATATTTTCCATTTTCTCTTTCTTTCCTGTCTTCCGTCACATGTAGAAATGGTCGAGTGTAAACAGTCCCCTGTTCCTGCCCCTGATCCCACCAAGAGCTCCAGGGTTCACGGCCGTGGTGCTGACCTATGATCGAGTGGAGAGCCTTTTCCGGGTCATCACAGAAATCTCAAAGGTCCCAAGTTTAGCAAAGCTGCTGGTGGTTTGGAATAACCAGAACAAGAGTCCTCCTGAGGGTGAGTATAACAGACTCTCAGAAGAATAACAAAATTTCCTGAACTTAATATTGGTCTATATACTGTAGTTAGTTGCCTGTTCATTTGGTAAGACATTTAATCTCATAGTTTGGTGAAGATGTAGGTTTTGTGGTTTGTACATTTTGCAGTTTGCAATTTTGAGAAATATTTCCATATGAATGCAGCTTTCTCTGAGAGGCTATTAGTGCTCACAACTCTCCATTACTGTATGTCAATGTTTATCAATGCTTGCCCTAATGTGGCAGTCAAGAACAAGTCTGAATAATCACATCTTGCCCCGCTGATGGTTTAACTCAGACTATGGATCAGCTCTGGACCAGGAAATTGAGCGTCTCTGCCGCTGTACAAGTTGACTAATGTCGTGAAGTAGTGACATGAACACTTTGAAGTGCACCCTTGAGGATTTCAGTTTCCTTTTCATTAGATGCATCGGTTGCACCTGGCCTAAGCTGTGTGACCCATTAGAATTAATAAGTGGCCATAGACGGGTCAGTGCCGTCAAAAAGACTGTGTTTTTTTCAAGAAAATATTGATCATTTTTATTTGGTTAAATATAATGTTTTTAAAGAGACTTAAATTGCAACATCTTCATCAAATCCCTTCTTACCAGCGTTCAGCCAAGACACAGTGCCGTGCACCCTCTATATTTGTGGAAGGCATTTGTAAAAGCCACAGATTTACTCTTCAGAAAATGTCTCTTTCTCAAATAAAGGTTAAGAAGTCACAGAGGAATTAGCAAGTGTGTGCATTTTGGCCTGCGCCATGTTGGGGCTAAGGTTTTAAAATTCACATAATGGCATATAATTGCTTCACTCCTACTGTCTCTTTCCATCCTCAGAAATAAAAGAGGGGTTGACAGCAATACGGGCAAAGTGAAAGAAGAAACTCTGGATTTTTAACATCGCACTTGTCCTGACAATAGCTTTTGACAGGAGACTTCAGACGTGGTTAGGAGGACCTGGAGCTCTTCTCATAGGCTGCCAGGCCTCAGTTACCCCATTAATGAGTCGGACACATTCTGTGTGATCCGTCCGTGCCATGGTCCGTGCCATGGATTCTGCCCAAGATCTTTGAAACGCCCCCCTGAAAAAACACTTTGTTGATCCGCTTCATGGGGAATTGTAGTGTGGTTACATTTGCACGTGCTTGAGGTTAGCATAGCGATACGAGTCAGTGAGTGAAGTCAAACTCCCAGAGCACAGTTTTCCTCTGCCAGGACACACTTCAAATATCTCTGTCAGTGGTGAATGACATCAGAATTCTTCACCCATCTTCAGACACTGATAGGGGCCATCTTTAGAATTTTGCTCGATCCCTAACAGCCATAGTGTCTCACCCTGTCTTTATTGATGTAGGGCTGCAGCCAGTATTTTCAGATCATTTATTGGCAGATATTATTCTCAATTATAATTCTGTGGTCAAAGAAAGGTCAGAAAATATATATTTTTAATTCCCAAAAGAAATACCCACAGCCAAGATTATGTCCAGTGTTAAAAACCAAAGCTGGAGCTGTTAAGTGCAAACGTCTAATACCTTAGTTTTCTACGACTCTGACAGCATTTATACGGACAGTGGAATTAAGAGGATTGACTGAATGAGACATTATTCTAATAATGATGTATATGTGGGTTACATGCACCGTCGAGCAGTTTTTTTGTGTAAAATAAACCGTAATAACAAAGTGTTGTTTATAGCTCAGCAGCAACCAATGAATTATAGAGACCAAGCTTCATTATCTCCACTCTAAGTTCACCTGTCATTAACCCTGAGAAAACACTCAATGCATTGATTTGTGAGAAAACTATATTAAAATCCCGAATATTATTTTCTTCCTGCCAGAGTCTCTTTGGCCAAAGATTAGCGTTCCTCTCAAAGTCGTGAGAACCAAGGAGAACAAGCTGAGTAACCGCTTCTTCCCCTACGACGAGATCGAGACTGAGGCTGTGCTGGCGATTGATGATGACATCATCATGCTGACATCTGATGAGCTGCAGTTTGGCTATGAGGTAAGGTGGGGGCGGGGGGGGGTTTCAAACATTTAACCATTACCTTACTGTCCTCATCTTTGG
>JAFBJT010087792.1:14897-30441 GCA_016785325.1 Chascanopsetta lugubris
CCCTCACCATAAACCATGTTCCCTGTCGCTCTGCTGCTGCTGTTGGCAGCTGGATCACGTGAGTCTCTCTGGATCTCTGCTTCATGTTTCTTCTGCTGGTTGAAACTTGATGATTTACAACTAAACATTTTCTTCTTTCAACAGATGTGAAGTGTGAACAGTTGACACAGCCGGCCTCTGACGCTGTGCAGCCAGGTGAACCTCTGACCATCACCTGTCAGGTCTCTTATTCTGTTAGTAGCTACTACACAGCTTGGGTCAGGCAGCCTGCAGGAAAAGGACTGGAGTGGATTGGAATGAAAGTTGGAAGTACCTCATATTATAAAGCTTCTTTAAAGAGCAAGTTCAGTATCGACTTAGACTCCTCCAGCAACAGAGCGACTCTAAACGGACAGAACATGCAGCCGGAAGACTCTGCTGTGTATTACTGTGCCAGACAACCACAATAACACAGATCATCAGTAGATCTGAACAAAAAGGACTGGAGTGGATTGGAATGAAAGTTGGAAGTACCTCATATTATAAAGCTTCATTAAAGAGCAAGTTCAGTATCGAATATCTCAGCGCCTCAACACCTGTTACATGAATCCACCAGAGGGGGAGCTCTCACACAACTGATTGAACTGAGCAAAGAAAACATGATACACATAATACTGATACTTATTCTCTCTTCATATATAAATCTCATGCTGAATATATACACAGTTTAGATATAAGACATATACTGGGGAAAACATAATTCAATAACTTTTTGGGTTGAAATTAAAATAATAATAACAAAATTGTTTAACTTTTTTTTCTATCCATAACACAGTATTTTTTTTAAAGGTACAGTGTTCATTAATTTATAATGAATGAATGAATGAACGAGATCAATATAGAATTTAGGCCCTCATATTTACGTACATCAGGTGTGGGTTCTCCCGATGCAGGCCGCTATGTTTTTTGCCAAAGTGTGGAATAGTTGAACGAGGGTTTTAATGAGGGCTACCATCGGTACCTGTTTGGAAGGGATGGATGAGGTGAGTGGTAACATGCACCTTCGCCACTAGATGATACTAAGTCCTACAAACTCTACCTTTAGAGAGAAAAGTCTCAAAATGCAGAATGATGTCATGCAAAAATGAGAAAGATGTCTGTTATTCTATTTTTTTTTTCTTTTAATTTCCTAATTCAGTAAGTCTTTCCCCCTTCAAACCCTGGCTGTGTTCGGAGAATAGTGCAGAGAGGTGTGGTAAGGTTTTGGCAACTGCTTGTGTCACTGTGGTACATATCGAGTAGCTGGGTGACACAGTGTTAAACACCTTAACAAAAACCATGACGGGAAAACACACATCCACCTCTCTGTGAAGCAAGCGAAGACAGCGCTTCCATTGTTGTAAGCCTGAGTTGTGACAATTAACATAATACATTTCACATCATTATCATTATTATCATTATTATTGTCATTATTAAGCTTAAAGGGGTAGTGTGTCAGATTTGGTGACATCTAGAGGTGAAGTTGCATGTTGTATCCATCACCTCACCCTCACCCTTCTGATCATGCAGGAGAACCTGCGGTCGACTTCAGTTGTCATTAAAACTTAAAAGATGTCTTATACGTCCACTCTGGGCTACTGTAAAAACATGGCGGCCCCGTAGAGAGGAGCCGCTCCTCATGACGATATACATGAATGGGCTCATTTAAGGGTAGAGTGAAAATAAAATTATATGATGGCAACGGTGAATCGATGAATACAACATGCGACTACACCACCAGATGTCAACAAATCTTACATACTGCACCTTTAAGGGCTCATTCTAGGGTAAGCATAACAACAATGTGTGAATTCATGTCATTATACAATCATAAAAGCATCTGTATCATTATTTTATATTACATTTCCGCCAATAGAAATAGAAAATTAATTCTGCGACTGTTACACACTGCACCTTTAATATAACTATATACTAAGTCATTTAAATATGTAAAAAATAAACAAGCTAATCTCTTTTTTCTGAAAATAAAGAGAATAAATTCATTCTATCCATGGACAAAAAAAAGTCAAGATGATGACTGGTTTCACACACACACGCACGCAAGCGCACACACACACACACACACACACACACACAGTGTATTTGGCAGAGGTATTTGTACAAGCATGTGTCACTGTGTATGGAACAGCACAGTGATTGGCGCTAGTACAAAAACCTGCAGCACTTAAGTCACCACACTCTGATGAAAGGGGAAACTCCATGAGTGAAAATGTAACTTGTATTTATCCTCTACTCTTGTTTTCCTCCAGATAAACTGAACATTTCTTATATATGTTTTTAATGGCGTTAAAAGACAATGCATTCTAAATCAAACCCCGCACATGAAGTTAGAGTACACCAGAATAAATGTTGTTGCTGATCTATGACATATCCAAGACTGTGATAAAAAGATAATACCCCACCCCCTTATTATTTATTACATGGAAAATAACTCAAATTTTGTGTTTTTTCCCCTCTTCATTAACCCTGACATTATATCATCAGATAAATGTTTTAATGTTGTTAAGAAAAAAGTTGCTGTAGAGATTGGAGATTTTTGTCTTTAATAGTCTTAAAGGATACAGTGCATTTAAATAATACCAGAGGGTGAACATGGAAATGACAAAGTAAATTTCTAAAGACCGACAAACTGCACCTTTTGTGAAAAACGAGCAAAACGATATGAATCAACGATTGCCTTGCAATCTGTTATTCTATTTAACTAAGAGTAACTCTGTACTTTATCAAACCTAACAGTGTTTGTGAACAGTGCAGAGGGGTGTGGTGAGGTTTTGCTAACAGCCTGTATCACTGTGCTATACAGTGGGGTGGCACAGTGTTAAACACCCTAACAAAAACCAATGCTGGCCAAACGCATCCACGTGAATGAAAAAGCCAGCAACTCTCACCGGGATAGGTTTCCAAACACATTTCTACAGCGAGGCAAAACAAAATGGTTGTGCTTTCATGATTAGTATTATCATTATGCTGGTTATTCTGACATATTGTTTAAAGGTGTAGTGTGTAAGATTTGGTGACCTCTAGAGGTGAAGTTGCATGTTGTATCCATCACCTCACCCTCACCCTTCTGAACGAGCAGGAGAACCTGTGGTCGACTTCAGTCGTCATTAAAACTCAAAATGATGTTTAGTACGTCCACTTTTACTGCTATAAAAACATGGCGGCCCCCGTAGAGAGGACACCCTCCTCATGTAGATATACATCAATGGCCCCGTTTAAGAGTAACAGAAAAATAATAAAACATTGAGATGATTATTAATTCATGAAAATGTCAGCATGTAATTGATTTGTAATATTTTTAGAGGTGAAACAAATGATAAAAACATCACACACAGCACCTTCAAGAGATTGAACCCACAAACGTGTGGAACAAATACTTATAAGTATGTATTCCAATCAAAGTTTTTGAAAGTAGATAAGTTAAGTCCTTCAAACTGCACCTTTAGTGAAAAACTATCAATATGTATCGGAGGCTTTAAAAGGACAGAATCAAAGGTTGCCTTACAATGTATTTGTGATACAGAAACTCTCTTCTTTATCAAAATATCTATAATGTTTGGGAATAGTGCAGAGGGGTGTGGTGAGGTTTTGCTCACAGCCTGTATCACTGTGCTATACGGGGGGGGTGGCACAGTGTTAAACACCGTTACAAAAACCAATGCTGCCAAACGCATCCACATGAATGAAAAAGCCAGCAACTCTCACATGTTTCCAGTCACATTTCTACAGCGAGGCAAAACAAAATGGTTGTGCTTTCATTATTTTTCCCATTGGAGCACGCAGGGGAACCTATGGTAGCCGTGGGTTGTCATTAATCATTGCTCAAATGATGTTAATTATATCCACTTTGGGCTATTGTAAAAACATGGCGGCTCCCATAGGGAGGACACGCTCCTGGTGTAAATATACGTTAGATGTCTCCTTTTAGGGTCAAAAGCAAATCATACAGTTAGGAGATTTTACATTCATAAAAATGTCTATATGATTGATTTGTAATTATGTTTCGATATAGATAGAAGTGCCGAAAATTGAGAGAAATCTTACACACTGCACCTTTAAGATTGTGAGTGTTGTCAGTCTTTGGTTAAAATTGATGACCCCAAAAATCGATTATTTTACTACATCTTTCTCTAATTTAAAAAGTAAGAAAACACAATTTTAAATTCACAATAAAATGAAGTAGAAGAAATGTCAAAACAAAGACGAACGTAAATGTCTGAATTTCCGACTTGTGGTTCAAAGCGTCCGGGCTGAGTGATATTTATGTCATGCAGAGGAAAGTATCTGCAACAGGTGCTTCCTCTGCCAGTTAACCAACAGAAACTGGAGGCTCAGAAAAGCCAGAACTACAGGTCTGTCACCTTCATGGTTTGGTTCACTTTCAACACTTGGATGAAACAATGAAACAGAAGTGTGTAAAAGCACATCATGGTCTGAAACAGGGCAGGTTGATCAGCTAATAAAGCTCCAAATTGTACCAATGTCGGTTCCCCCCCCCCCCCCCCCGTCTCATGTGACGTGACCTTTGACCTTCCAAGTGACAACTGGTCAGAATTTAAAATGTCACGCATCATGTTCACGAGAGTAAACACGTGATTCGAAAAAAACAAGCTTCCAAAGTTAAGGGGGGGGCTGTGGTTGAGGAGTCACAGGTTCAATTGCAGTTTTCCTCCATTACACATGCTACAGCATGCTATGCTATGCTATGCTATGCTATGCTATGCTATAGCCGGCTGGTCTGACTTCAGAACCCTGAAGGACGTGACTGTTGGCGGAGAATGTTCAACTTCTCGAATGTATTTAAAAAGAAAATGGTGCAGTTTGAATCTGAGCTGGTACAGAATATCACAGGATGCTATCAGAAAAAAAATATAGCATTACAGGGCATCATCGCCACCTACTGTTAAGGAGTGTGACTAGACTCTCTCAACAGACCACAGTCTGCCCACCCGGATGGCATTTTCATTGTGGCTGGAGACTTTAACCATGTGGACTTAAGATCTGTGCTCCCTAAATTTTACCAGCATGTTACATGTACAACGAGAGGTCACAACGTGCTGGATAAGGTTTACAGCAACATCAAGAACGCATACAAAGTCTCCCCCCTCCCCCATCTCGGACAATCGGATCATCTGTCCCTGTTTCTCACCCCATCGTACAGACCTCTCATTCAAAGAACAATGCCTGAGGTGAGACCCACACGGATATGGTCAGAAAATGCCATCCCGCAGTCCAGGACTGTTTCAACACCACCAACTGGGAAATTTTTGCACAAGACAATCTAACGGACTATACATCCACGGTTCTGTTTGATATTAAAATGTGTATGGATAATGTCACGGAGGAGAAAATGGCCAGGCATTACCCAAATAAGAAACAGTGGATGAATAGTGAGGTGAAACAGCTGCTGAAGGACAGGGACACCGCGTTTAGGTCTGGAAATAAGGAACTGTACAGCTCATCCAGATCCAACCTGGGGGCGGGGGGGGGGGCATTAAGCGGGCAAAAGCAACATATGCCAGGAAGATCGAAGGACACTTCGCAGAGGGGAACCCTCGACGTGTCTGGCAGGGCATCCGCAACCTCGTTAACACGAACAGCTCCAGTGCTCCCACCACCAGCACCAGCCGTAAACTATCTGAGGAGCTAAATCAATTCTTTTCAAGATTTGAGGTCAGAGAGGAGGAGGATGCCCCTATGCTGCTGCCCGCTGACGGCCTGGCCCTCACTGTGACCACGGAGGAGGTCAGGAGGGTGCTCCGGAGTGTGAACCCATCTAAGACCACCAGTCCTGATGGTGTCCAGGGGAGGGTATTGAGGGGATGTGCAGACCAGCTAGCTAGCTTTTTTTTACCTCCATCTTTAACCTCTCGCTGGCTGCCTGCACAGTCCCCAGCTGCCTGAAAAACGCCGTTATCGTACCCATCCCCCAAGGGCCCGTCGATCAGCAGCCCGAACGACTACAGACCTGTGGCGCTCACTTCAACTGTGATGAAGTGCTTTGAGAGACTGGTCCTGAGGCATGTCAAATCCTTACTGCCTCCCAGCCTCGATCAGCACCAATTCGCTGACAGGGCCCACAGGTCCACAGGTGATGCCATCAACACAGCCCTCCACACGGTGTGTCAACATCTTGAAAAACCTGGCAGTTACGCGAGGATGCTGTTTGTGGACTTCAGTTCTGCTTTTAACACACTTGTTCCGAGCAGACTGACGTCCAAGTTGCGTGGCCTGGGAATTTGGCGAGCACACCTGCAGATGGATCAAAGACTTTCTTACTGACCGTCTGCAGTCAGTCAGGCTGGGGGATCATCGTTCCTCAACCCTGTCTGTGAGCACTGGGGCTCCCCAGGGCTGTGTGCTCAGCCCAATGCTGTACACCCTGTACACCCACGACTGCGCGCCAACCCGCAACAGCAACCTCCTGGTGAAATTTGAGGATGACACTACCGTGGTGGGGCTGATCCACAACAGTGACGAGACGGCCTACAGGGAGGAGGTCCTGAACCTCGCTGCCTGGTGCTCCCTCAACAATCTGGCACTCAACTCCTCAAAAAAAAAGGAGTGGGGGCTGGGCTCGCTGACAAGAAGGCCCTGGAAGGGGCCAGGAAGTCAGCCCAGAGGACCATAGGGGTACAACTGTCCTCTCTGTCGGACCTCTACATCACCAGGTGCCTGCGCAGGGCCACTAGCATCACCCGTGACAGTTCACACCCGGGGCACAGCCTGTTCTCGCTGCTGCTCTCAGGGAAGAGGTACAGGTCCATCCAGGCCCGCACCTCAAGATTCGCGGACACCTTCTATCCGAGTGCAATAAGAGAGCTGAACACACAGCTACTGTGTGTTCAGCCACACCCGTGCAATATATTTATATTATTCTAGAGCCACTCTGCTGCACTGTGTACAGTGTGTATTGTACTGTATGAACATTGTACCACGTGCTCCTGCTGTAAATATGTTAGATGTATCTACAGATCCTAATATATTTTTTATTATTTTTAATTTTATATTTAGGGTACCCCTGTTGTCTCCCTCTTAGCACCGCCAGAGTTGTCCTTCAATCTCGTTGTACATTGTGTATAATTAGAATAAATGCATTCTATTCTATTCTAGACAGCACTCCGATGCATAAATAATCCTCTTCAAAATCCTTTTCCCAGTCAGAGGCCTGCGACCCACTGAAAATGGATTTTGCGACGGTGTTGCAGAGGAGGGTAGGCCCACCGTCGAGCACCACCGCATCCTTGAGCTTGAGGCCCGTACCAGCGGACCGAAGAGCAAGGTTTTTCCGGATCACTGGGCTGGTCGGCAGCCAAGGCAGAAAAACCCACCCCGAGGTGCACGGGACACACCAGCGCCTGCGACAGGCAATCTGCACCCATGTAGCAGCCACACGCTGCTCGACCACTGAATCCTGGATGTGTGGGATGGGATAACACACACACACACACACACACACACACACATATATATATATATATATAAATATATATAAACAATAACAAATTGTGAAAAATGGAGATAGCATAGAGTTTTTGCACACGCAAGATGAGATCAGAGAGATACAGTGCTCCACCAGAGCTTGCACACTTGACCTTTAATAGATAATAATATGCATTTGAAAGAGGTGTTGCAGGAACTGAATACAGGCCCTGACAGGAGCGTTTGACAAAGAGGAAGTGTTCCCCAACCATTACTCAATTTCATACACAACATCAGGAAACCGGTGTCTCGTGGGACACGGTCAGTAAATAACTGTGGGAGTGGGAACTTCTCTGTCAGTTATTTGTACTTGAAGCAGATAGTACACATCACTGTGATTACCTCGACTACTGGGGGCAAGGGACAAAAGTCACCGTAACATCTGGTGAGTAATAATAATCAATCGCTAATTGCTTTGGTTGAAGACAAATGTGTTTTTTTCCCTTTAGTATCAAAACTGTGTTGGACTATGTGGAACGGAAAATCACTGAATAGGGACAATGTGAAAGGTGGTTTGAATGCGGCTGTTTATTCGTTTTATCCTTCAGTTTGTGTAAATATGAGACTTTTTGATTCGTCTGTGTGTTCTGGTACATTGCACTATGAAACGGAAGGTTTCAATAGCATCAGGTAAGTCAATCCCTTTTTTAATTTGTTTTCCCACGTCTTTATGGGTGTTTAACTTTATGGTATACTTATATTAAACATTGCTGGTAACAGCGATTTTGATTTGGTTCATCCAACACATTTAAAAACCTAAAAAGGGCTTGGGCAGGTTTTTGAACGGTAATTCAAACGTTTGTCGCTCTGTGACTATGCTCTTGACTACTGGGGAAAAGGCACCGTGGTCACCGTCACCTCAGGTATGTGATTGTATCATTTCTGATGACACAGTGAAATCTCATTTATATATTTATCATCACTAATGTCACAATGCCTCTAATTTGCCAGCCGACATTGATTTGCGACAAATCTCTGTTTGGAGCTTAAGGTTAATGGTGTTAGAACCAAACTGAGTATTTGTGGGGCCAGTGATATGGTTCTCTTTAATGTGGCTACTGGGCTCTCGACTACTGGGGAAAAGGCACTCTGGTAACGGTGGCATCAGGTGAGAATTGCACCATTAATGAAATCAAATGAGTTTGAAATGCAGAATTTAAAATGTATTATAACTTTTAAATCATGTCTAAATTCAAAACGGGTCATTTTGCAATTGGATTACAAGTCCACATGGTCTCATCTGAGTGAGATTCAATTGAAGTTAGGATTATATGGATTTTTCATATCAGCAACCATATTAGATTCAGCATTGTGCTACTACGGTTACCTCGACTACTGGGGAAAAGGCACTCTGGTAACGGTGGCTTCAGGTGAGAATTGCACCATTAACGAAATCAAATGAGTTTGAAATGCAGCATTTAAAATGTATTATAACTTTTAAATCATGTCTAAATTCAAAACGGGTCATTTTACAATTGGATTACAAGTCCACATGGTCTCATCTGAGTGAGATTCAATTGAAGTCAGGATTATATGGATTTTTCATATCAGCAACCATATTAGATTCAGCATTGTGCTACTACGATTACCTCGACTACTGGGGAAAAGGCACTCTGGTAACGGTGGCATCAGGTGAGAATTGCACCATTAATGAAATCAAATGAGTTTGAAATGCAGCATTTAAAATGTATTATAACTTTTAAATCATGTCTAAATTCAAAACGGGTCATTTAACAATAGGATTACAAGTCCACATGGTCTCATCTGAGTGAGATTCAATTGAAGTTAGGATTATATGGATTTTTCATATCAGCAAACATATTAGATTCAGCAGTGTGCTACAACGCTTACCTCGACTACTGGGGAAAGGGTACAACGGTAACAGTTTCATCAGGTAAGAAAATGTTATGGTTTCATCTTTTTATGATGGAATTTTACTAAAATGATACCGTTTTGTTCGAAAACACTGTTTGATTCCTTGAAAGTATTTTGATGTAATTCTTAATTCAGAGTAACTTCACTCTGAGCACTGACTGATTTCAGTGGCAAAAAATAATATGAATACATGTAAAACTGAAATAAACAGAAATACATGAAGCTGGACATGACTTTAGAAAGACATTTCAGTCTAAAGCCGCTGATGCTGCTCATTTTTCTCGTGAGTGATTTGTTGTTTTCTCTCTTTCTCAGCCAACCCAACTCGACCCAGCGTCTTCCCTCTGATGCAATGTGACTCTGGTACCGGGGACGTCACTCTCGGCTGCATGGCCACCGGCTTCTCGCCCGCCGCGCTGACTTTCTCATGGGACAAAAACGGGGCGGCCCTGTCCCAATCTATTCAGTACCCTCCGGTTCTGAAAGGCTCCCTCTACACAGAGGTCAGTCAGATCCAGGTTAGCAGAGCGGACTTCGATTCCAATTTGCCTTTCAAGTGCGCCGTGACACATGCGGCAGGAAACGTAGAGGCGACCATCATCAAGCCAAGTAAGAACAACTTTAATGTTCCGTTATTATTATCATCATTCTTATTATTGTTATTATTATTACTATGACTATTATTATCATTTCTATAACCCCTACTCTGTATTATTACTCTTAAAACTATACTTATAAAGCCAAGTAAGAAGCCATGATTTGAATTCTTGTACAGTAGGTCTATATAATGAGCTATGTTTAAACATTCGTTGCTTTGTTTTAAAAATAATAATAATATCAATAATAATAATCAGAATAATAATCTTAATAATAATAATAATAATAATAATATGTTGCAATGGAATGCCGAGTCTAACACATTTTATAATTGTGTGTAAAAATAAATAGATGAATACCCAAAATTATTAGAATTACAAATAAAAAACATCTGAAGAATGTAACTATACTAGTTTGTTAGGTAGGACAGACTGTGTAAATACATGTAGGAAATGAAGTTTTATACATCAAACATGTTACATAAATGATATATTATTGAGGACATATCATCAATCGATTTTTACAAATCGCAGCACACAACTAACGGTCAGGTGGGAAGAGGGGACGGAAGCGCGCTTGCGTTCGTTTCATCTTGGCGTCCGTTACCAAACGCTACGTCCTTTGCCTTGTGCTCAGGATCACACATGATCACTATGCCTCCTTCTATTCCTCTGCTTACTGTGACCACAGTTCTTCCCAATGTGACTGCCTCCACTTTTTATGTATGTCTTTGATTCACATGCACAATAAAGGTCCAGTGTGTGAGATTTAAGTACAGATATTTCACTTTTAGAAATTGAATGCGTAATACTTTAGTTGAATTGTTAGCAAGTCCATACCACCTGCGAGCACAAATTGTTGTTTTCATTACTCTCGGACATACCTTTGTATTTAGAGGCCGCTATGTTGCATCACCATGTAAATACAGAGGCCTAGAATGGACAAAGCAAACACCTTAACATCTCTCTCCATCAACATGCTTCGGCACGATATCTCACTTAAATCCTACACACCTGCCCTTTACATGTACCATGTGTGTGCTTGCCTGAAAAGGTCGATGTACTGTCCGTCCCTGCTTCTGCATATACACTATTCCCTGCTTCTGCAAACATATATCTGTGTATGTCTTTGTCTTTCAGAGGTATTTTACAGCAGGGCCACAATTAACGTGACGGCCTATTCTGGCGAGAACATCGATCCCTCCTTCCTCTGCTTTGCCCAAGACTTTTCACCCAAAGATTTCAAGATCGTGTGGCTGAAAGACAATAATGTCATCACTAACAAGGTTTCTGAGTTCAAAACCACCACCGAGGAGAAAAAAGGCGCAGACGGTTCACTGTACAGCGCGGCGAGTATTATCACACTTAGCTCCAGTGACTTGCAGGCGTCGACCAACATCAAGTGTCAGTTCACGGGGAAAGAGGCAGGCGGCAGTTACGTCGTCGATTCACAAGTGGCCTACAACCCCTCTGGCCAATGCAGTAAGTGAATGTCTGAATTCAATGTCAACTCATATTCGGTCTGAGTGTTTCCCCACTAATACCCTGTCTTTCATTTCTCATTCAAGCTAATAGTGGATGTCCTGTGGCAGATGTGGACATACAGATCGAGGGCCCCACAGTGGAGGACATGTTTATAAATAACAGGGGGACCATAAACTGCCACGTAAAGGTACAAAAACCTGGTCTTACGAAAATCTTTTGGGAGAACGAGTCTGGAGATGAGATGGACGATGCCTCCATGACGCCTAACGGGAGATCAACAACGTACACGCTTCCTCTCGACATCACGTACAACGAATGGATCAAGGGGGTGAACCGAGAGTGCGTCGCGGAGCATAAAAATCTGGTCCTTCCACAAAGGAAAACATTTGACAGGAACACAGGTAAGACCACTCAGCAACTGTGCACTTAATGATAATCCTGTTTCTAATCTGCTGTGTCATGTATCCAGAGCCTTAAGAAGTTTACGAGGCAGCCCCTTAATTGGCAGGAAGCCTAATTGTGGTCTCATGGTTTGCAGGAGTCCCTGTGCGTCCATCAGTGTTTATGCTGCCGCCGGTAGAACACAGTACAAGTGGAGTGGTGACCCTGACTTGTTATGTGAGAGACTTCTTCCCCCAGGAGGTTTTGGTGTCTTGGCTTGTCAATGACGTGGCGGTAGACTCGAGCTACGATTTCAATACCACGAGCCCTCTAGAAAACAATGGATCCTTCTCCGTTTACAGCCAGTTGTCAGTCGACGTTGGGAAGTGGCAGACAGACAATGAGGTGTACAGCTGCGTGGTCTACCACCAGTCTCTGGTGGACCAACCAAAAGCCATTGTCAGAACAACTTGCCACAAATCAATTGATAAACAAACCAACCTGGTCAACCTCAACATGAACATCCCCGAAACGTGCAAGGCCCGGTAGATGTTACTGTTTGTCGCTGTGTCCTCTGCTGTTTGTTGATGTTTGTTGCTTGTGACATGACAATGTGTTTGTCTTTTAATGCAGATTCAAAACCAAAATAAAAAAAAAAGCTCTTTGCAACTCTGTCTGTTGTTTGTTTGCCTGCAGCTCTCAGTTTTTAAAAGATACTTGTATATTATGTGTGCAGGCACTGCCCTGTCTTATTGCAACACTATCGTCGAAGTATCATTCAATTAAAATACTGCAAGGTTTCTTAGAATCACCACTTACATACTTACCTATGTGCAAAATTATATTAAAAAAAACGAAACTTTCATTTTAGTATATGTACAGTCTGTGTGACCTGTCTAAGTCTATATGTGTGTGTCCTCTACTGGGTCCTGCAGCCCCCAACACAAGTTACATAAAAAGTCAAATGATGAATATTTCTACAAGCCGAGGCACCATGCCACACCAATACTGGGGTCTTTAAATTGCATTTCAGAATCATCACCATTGTTCAAAATGTATTGACACTATCAATATTCAGCATTCGCCCCTATGATGCATGATTTAGCAGAGGTCCTCCACCAAACTGAGGGTCGGAGTTTCAACCCTAATCTCTACCATTTCAAAGTGTCCTGGGGTGTAAACGCATTTTTAAACATATTCTAAATGTTTTCTATGTGAATGAAAACACTTCAAGTGTGACCTGTTATGTGTATATGTGTGTCCTCTGCTGGGTCCTGCATCCCCCAACACACGTTACATGATGGGACACACTCAATACACTCAATACAATAACGGGGTCTTTCAGAATCACATCAACATATCAGATTGATATATTATTATCAATATTATATATAATATTTAGTGAAGTGAAATATAATCTTGAAGTCGTGTGTTGCAGCTGCTTACCCTTCACCTATGGAGTTTAGTTTGTCCATTAGGGGCTACTGTACAATTATGGCGGTACAACATGGTGGCCTCTGTAAAGGGAGAATGCTCCCAAATCAAAGGGATTTGAAGTTTGCAAAAATAACTTTTAGATTGAAGTGTTTTATACATTAGAATAGTTATTTTGTATTACATTTTTTTTTTTTTTTATAAATGTGAAAATATTTTCTCAAGCACGTGCCCTTTGATGATTCTGAAAACAACTCATCCTAGGTCACAGTATTAAGCCAAAAGAATATTTTGACATTTCTGGAGTTTAGGTTATATCTGAATCGCAGGAAGTCAAATGAATATATGGGATTGTGTCCTGAATTATTCCTGTACTTCACATCCAGATATGCTGATCAAGTGGGACAGTGGCGCAGATGCAGAGGAAAATAACATGGGCAGCACGGCCGTCACCTTCATCATCCTCTTCCTCACCTCCGTTCTGTTCATCATTGGAAGCACTGTGTTCAAGGTAAGAGCAAGTGAGCCAAGATCATCTTGTTACAATCTGCTTTAATCACCATTCAAAACGATAAAAGTTATAACTGAGTTAATCAACACAGTCTTAAGAGTTTGCATGACTTCAAATTGGTGTTCAGGGTCAGCTGTGTCAGATTAAGGTGAAACTCATTCCTGTTCTATAATTACAATGATAATAATGACATCATATGGCTGAATCATATAGTTTTATGAGTTTGTACTTACATGACCAAAGTATGAGCATGTTTTTACAGACATAATTCTCTATGCAACTATATTTTGTGCACATCTACAAATAGAGTTTAATCAAATGTATAATTTAAGTGTAGTATATTATGTATTTTTTAATGAATGCAGCAATCTGGTAGCTATTATATATGAATATTCTGTTCATAATACATTTCAACTACAACCACCAATTTCATAGGTAACAAATAGCAAGAACTGAATGACTTGATTGCAACATCATTTATACATATTTTTGTTTTTCTGTCTTTTTCAGGTGAAATGAAATATAACAAACTTTCTGTACAGCAATACTTAATTTTTTTTTTATCGTGTAAGTAACTACACCTTTCCTCCAGCAATATATATCTTTATAAAAATAAATGATTAAATGAATATCTGGAGCTGTATTGTTTTTTTTGCACTGCCATCACTTTGTAATTCTCTCAGGGTGTAATTATCACCCTGTTTCATTTTTTTTCCATCTTCTCCCCCTGTTTTTATTATTTTATTGTGCAATGTAAAGTTATTGTTAGCACCTGAACTCAACAGCAAGCAGATTTTACAGTTGGTTAATTTTTTCACCTCGACATTAATGGACTCGAAAGCCAGAACTCGTACGAAACTGTATGAAATCTATGTGAAACTGTATGCAAACAGATGTGAAATATGTAAATGTGCTCACTGCTGCTCTTACTGGCATCGCCACACCTCACACCTGCTCTCTGTGACGCTCCATTGCTCCTTGTTTCCTTTCACTTCTGCATTTTGGTACTTTTTGTGGGAGCTGGGTGTTACTCAATGCCTCCGCCTGTCGCTTGCTGTGATCACTCTGCCCCGTCATGCCTCAACATCTGTGCAACAGCCTGAATTCCACCTGACTATCAGGCACCAGCTGATGTTCATGTACAAGTCTGCCATCTAGCCGAAATACAGAGCTATTACAGCCACACAGTCAGACACTTGAATTAAATATGAAGGTATGTAGCATATCTGAGGAGACCTTTAACATCGAGCATTTGGAATCAGGCACGTAAATACTAAATGATTTCTTCTACGTCTCAGAGCTAAGGGTTATGTCTCCAAACATCTCGCTGCACCATGTCTGGGAAGGTGACTTTGGGACCTCGCCTGTCAGACTTGTCTGCAGCCTGAGCGGCTTCTTCCCCAAACAAGTGAAAGTGGAGTGGCAACAGGACGACCAACCATTAATGATTACTCCCACTGAAATAATGCTGCAGACTGTGGAGGGAAAGGATAAAACCTTTAGCCTGAGCAGCAGTATTCAGCCGGTGAAGACAAACTGGGAGAGTGGCTCTTTGTTCAAATGCAAGGCTCTTCACAACCAACAGAAATTGACAGCAACTACAAGTATTTGTCAAAGTAAGTGTTTGTTCCATTTCACAGCATCATTGTGCCATGGATGCATGTTGATGTTTAGTTGTAATATGTTTACTGCAGTTTATCCCAGTGCTGCTCCTTCCATTGATGTGGAGATTCCCGGCTTC